>CM019713.1:55354805-55569805 GCA_009760885.1 Achatina immaculata
CACTTTCATTCTTGGCTGAATCTCGATGTACTTGATCCCTTCTCTTACAAGATCTTCTTCGGCTCATGTTTGCAAGTGGTGCCGACATTTTTAAACTACTGCCCCCCCCCCCCCCGCCCCTCGTGTGGCGTTCCAGCTTCGTGCTGCCACCTGTCGGCCTATCTTTAAAACCGTATCTGTCACTCCTACCATCTTCCACGACAACGGCTCTCTGTTTATAAATTTTATCGCACATTTAAGGTTTTCATTTGACTCTCCGTCGTAAAAAAAAGGCTTTTAAATGGCTAATAGAGCAAAAGGGGTTAATTTACTTTGTTACTAACCTGTAAAGTATGAGAATAAATTTTGTAGGATTAGACCTCGAAAAAATCGTAGACAAAGCACTTTAGTGAGAAGTGAGAGAAAGAAAAATCATAAGAGAATTACCTGGGATTCGATAGCTAGTTGGCTAAGTCGATAGTACGCTTTTCTCTCGTGGCTAGACGGCTGCTCGTCCTACCAGAGTCCGTGGTTCGAATCCCAGGTAATTCTCTTGTGATTTTTCTTTCTCTCACGTCTCACTAAAGTGCTTTGTCTACGATTTTTTCAAGGTCTAATCCTACAAAATGTGTTATCTTACTTTACCGCACCAAAGCCTCGTAGTTTCCTATTTATAAAAAATGTTACTAACCTGATTTGTTTCCTGGGGACAGAGCAAAGACGACGGTTCAGGAGACGAAACCAAGAAGTTGGAAAGGAGCGACAGCGGGTGGGGCAGCGTGGACATTTCCCAGTACACAAACAAGAAGGACTTCGACGATAACAGGTCACCAACTCCACCTCCGACGATAACAGATGCCGTCGGAAAACGCCGACAGAAGCAGGTACTGTAACTTTAATCGTTCTTAACGCTGAGAACTATCGGCTGTGTTTAAATGTCGAATCTTGTGCACTTATATAGTAAACATTCAAATACAGGGTGTTTCAATCAATTTTTGTCAATTTCAGCTTAACAGTACATTGGCGAAATGGAATTTATTTATATGAACACACTGTCAAAGTAGCAAACAAGGATTAGAATTTTTACATATGGGTAGCTTTGTGGATAACGTGCTCGATATGAGCCCATTGGGACTCTAGAAGCACTTGGAAACGAAACACAGGGCGTGACTGGGCCTTTCATGTTTGCTGATTACCTCACTGGAGAGACTTAATCCCATGACGCCCGTCTCCCTCTTCCTCTCTGATTTGAGACGGGGATGATGTTCTCTCTAAGCACAGTGGTTCAAATATGGTGGTCCTAGACCTCATACCACCGCTACAGAGGTCCTGGAATTCCCTCATTCCAAGTTTCCAGCACCGCATATTGTCCAGTCGTTTCCTACAGCAGTTCCAGTGCGCATTTTCTTGGCTACCACGCTGTCCAGATTTAAATCCGCGTGGCTACTTCCTCTGGGGTTAATCCTAAGGACAGTGCTCCCCGAAATCTGACTGAACTGAAGGAGAGGATCATGGACAATTGTGCACAGGTCACAAAGAGGAATGTTCACCCGTACTGTACAGAACTTTGTACTACGTCTCCAAGCGGTTCAAGAGACCCAAGGGACTCATATCCAGAACATTATCCACAGAGCTACCCATATTTGAAATTCTAATCCTTCTTTGTTATTCTGACGCTGTTTTCAAACAAATAAATTCGCTTTCGCCAGTGTACTTTTAAAATGAAATTGACAAAAACTGACTGAAACACCTTGTACTTTAACTCGTAGTTTTGGTGTGTTCAGTCTCATAAAAGTCCAGAAATAGACATTGTTCATTAATTATCATCGCTGATCTATTTAAATTTGTACGACGCATTCAAGAGACAGTGAAAATAATATTAAAAATTGATCAGTACACACTGTTTACTACAGAAAAGGGGGGGGGGGGGAGACAACTCTTAAGATTTGTTTCTGACACTTACACCAGCGTCAGACAATTTCTCATAGAAATAATTAACAATGTCAGAAATGATTAACCACGCCCATGAGAGAATATCTACAGTTACGACCAATAATTACGATGTGTCCGGTGGTTTAGCCACAAACAGCCACACACTGCGTGGCTTTCGCTTCAATCTAGTTATTGTTCTTCCTGTTCGTGTAGTAAAGAATTTCGCAAATTATTTACAACAATGGGCAACAAATTTCGCTACTGTACGATATTAACAATTTGTGTACCTTTTGTTTCATTTACATACATATTTGTTTGACATTTCTTATTTCGTTACTTTAATCCTTCGTATCTAAGCCGGTGTTATAATCCTGCCTTTTTCTGTAAGCTAGATATAGGTTTGTGATCATTTGCCAGGTAAAATCATGGCGGCTGTGTTTATAATAAAATTCTTGTGTGGATATGAGTAGTGAAATATTTAATGCACCACACATATCATTATTAGGAGAAAGTAGTTTTGGAAAGTCGTAGAAACAGTTAGCAATTGAAGTTTAATGAAGATACTTGGAGCAACTTGCAAAGATCCTGTCACCACTCTCAACAGAACACTGACGAGAAACAGTCCCGGAGGTCGAAGAGGGATGTCGGAGCTCCATCTTTGCTGGGCTCAGTCGCTTGCTGTAGAACAAGACCTTCGTCTGTTATAACCGTCGTCGAAATTCACGACAACCACGAAGCAAATGATCATGAAGACAACCCGAAACCGGCGAATAAGGACACAGAGGCTAGTCTCTTAAAGGGCGATAATACATTGATCTCTGACCACGCCTTTCAAACTCCTGAAGAAGATCTTCGGGTTTTCTTGTCAGATACAGAACGTCCATTATTGAAGAACATTAGACACGAAGACATCACCCTAGCTGCTGATCTTTCTGGTGGAATGCTCAAAGAAACATCTGATCAATCGAGTGATGAACTAAGCAACGTCCATACTGACAAGAGCGGTGTCGTCACTCATATTTCACTCAAAATGTCCGGTTCTGTACGAGAGAAATTGTCCGGGGCGAAACGCATATTCTGCAGCGACGACAATAACGTATTATTAGTATTTCAAAAGAGCTTTACGACAGCCCATCAAAACGAACCCGGCCCTGGTACTGGAAACGGAAACGACTCAATGGCCAACACTGATAAACTTTCATTACAACGGGAAAAACGGTTCATTCAAAGAGACCATTTCAATCTTGAAAACACTGAGCAAGGGGAGAAATCGTGTCTTGATCAGATAAAAGTAGAAACAGCATCTTCAAAAATCCAAGATGACTTCAGAACATTTACTATAACATTCAAAGATTCTCCAACATCAGTTGATGGTCTTTCTGAAGAAGCGCCATCAGTTTCATTCACGCCAGGAACACGACAAAAGCCACCAGCGACTGAAGCCATTTCGTCTTTACGCGCGCAGTTCCCAGAAGTGTATTCAGATTTTCGTGGAAGCTCTTCACTCACGGAATCATTTTCTGACAACTTGACGCCCGATTCCGAAATGGTACTGATTCCGACACTGAAACCTGCGTACCTGAAATTTCCAGAAATCATCGATGTGAGCAAGAAGCACACAGAGTACGTTTGTATAGTGCAGTCACGATCAGAAGTCAACTGGACTGTCCTGTCCGAAGACTGGCCCGCTCTAGAGAGCGATGTGATGGAGAATTTGAGCGCAGGTATTAAACCTTCACATTCGGCGGATTCATTCAGTGACTCTTCTAGGAGAGAATCTAGAAGAAGGCGAAGCCACCCGTTACATAACACCGGATGGGAGCGGAATATTGACCACAGCAGTGTTCCTAACCCGGATGAGGAGTCTCGTCAAAGGTCGTCCTTCGAGCTTGACCTTGCTCAAAAGGTCATCCTCAGAAGGCGGGTTTTGGAGTCCATGGTGCCCGAAGAGACAAAGAGAAATGTCACCATCGTTCAGCCTCGCAACTGCTAAACATTAGAAGGCAGCAAATACAATTTGAGCAATACTTTACCGTTTCAGCACTAACAACGGACATTCGAAGACTGTCACAAGAACCAAAGGTGCTCCACTTCATCTGAAGCGCTTTTCAGCATCGCGAAACCGACAAATTAAATACAGAGAACTATCCTTAGCACTGTCCACAACAGATAACTGCTGATGTGATAACGTTAATAACTTGAGATGTTATTGATCCAGCACATACATAAAGACTGGACAACAGTTTTTATAACTGTATTTACACCGCTGTATGGACACATTAAACGTCATGATAATTTGGAGAAGACCGTATTGGAAGGATGCATAATGGGAAAAAGAAAAAGAGGAAGACCGAAACGAAGATGGCTGCAAGACATCGTTGACGATCTGGAAATGGATGCAGCAGCAGCAGGCCATCTTGCTCACAACCGAGAGGCCTACAGGAGTGCTGTTTGGGAGGCAAAGTTCCGCAAGGGACATGCAAAGGAATGATGATGATGATGATGATGATTTACACCTCCAGTGCATCACCTTTCTCCCAGTGTGTCGGTATAAGTTTTTCAAAGCGGCAAATTTAAATTTAAACACAAAAAAATACTCTACCGTGACCAAAATAATTAGAAAACATGGAATTAAATGAGAGAAGAAGGAAAGTAAAGTTACGAAGATTAGGAAGGATTGATAGTAAGTAACAGAATACAGCACACAGTGGGTAGCAAAGAAGACTGGTTAATCAATATAGAACAGTTTATCGCCAGCCGCTAAACACTTGGAAATACTGAGTATGAGATCAGAGCCCATATGCAATTGGGATGATTCATAGACCAACCAAACGACTAACTATACAGCATGGAGAAAGAGAGATAACTTAAATAACTGTTTACTGAAATATGTACATTTCCGCTTTTTTTTTTTTTTTTAGTTCTCTAATGTGAAAATTCTGTTATACGTCCATTTTTTTTAGTCTTTCGGTAATAAAGTGCTTTCTTAATTCCTTTCTTTAAAAATGCCTTAAATAGTGGTATATTTTTTTATACTTTTTTTTTGTATTTTTAGTAATAAAATTTTTAGTAATAAAATATTTCTATTCTTTTTTAAACTTGCCGTTGAGTAATAAAATTGTTTCGTGTTTCCTGTTTTAGATTTTACAAATAAGATCATGTCTCTGCTTGTAGCATTGATTTTAATGTCTGTTCTCTTTCAAATGCAGCTTTTTCGTCTTTTTTGAGTATTTTTAGTCCTCCTTTTCCGTTAGTGCTTTAACCTGACATACTCGCCCATGGTAGTTCATCATTATCGCCTTTCACTCCCTTGAGAGCATATACCACAGATAAAGGCTCACCAGTCATCCCTGTTCTTGGAATTATTCTCTGCTTCTTTCCATTTCATCCCTTGTCTCTGAGCACTGTCATAATCTCTCTTCTCTAAGTAAGTCTAGGTTTTCCTCGTTTTCTATTTCCTTGAGGATTCCAAAATCAGTGCCTGTCTAGAGGCTATGGTAGTTAGTTTATTCAGAGCATACCGAGCTGAAACGTTGAGGACAGGGAATCTCCATTTTCTGCATTCATTCATGTTTTTTTTTTTATTTTTGTAATCAGATCTGTCGCCTTTTTGTTTGTTTGTCGTGTACCACTTGGTTTGACTGTTTAGATAATGTTTCTGCGACGTCACACAGAAAGTCAGTGAGGCGTAAAGTGGGTGACTGGATGCTTGAGTATTCATTAACTGAGTAGATGAATGAATGAATGAATGAACAAATGAATGAATGAATGAGCAGGTAAGTGAATGAAGAAATGTGTAAGTGAATGTGTATAGGAAAAACTAAACACCAACTGGAAAACAAAAATGAAAATAGAATAAAAACAAGAACCGTTTCAACAACCACAGAGATGCCAGCAAACCACAATCTTTCGACTAAGAAAGGGACACGGCAGATTTCTGAGCCACCTCTGTCGCCTTACAATATCACACACAAATGAGTGTCTCTGCGGCTTTGGGAATCCAGACACCAGAACACATCCTGTAAACTTGTCCAACCTACTCAAACCTCCGAGCACAGATCCAGCCCGAGGGAGTGGAGCTGAAAGAAAAGCTATGAGACTCACACTCAACCCTGGAGAAGACGGTAGAATTCATCAGGGCGACAGGGCTGCAGATTTAGCATGACCAATCTCCATCGAACGCTAAAGAAGAAGAAAAAGAATAAGAAGAAGACACAGGGAAAAACGAGAGAGAGAGAGAGAGAGGAGAGAGAGAGAGAGCAAGAGAGCGAAAAAGGTCTGTCCTATCAAACTGTAGAGCCACGTAGCGGAAACTGTATTTGTGAACGTAATTTCTTGACCACCAGTAGACAACAGACTGATTATTTTTTCAGAATTACGCCTATCCGCCTTTCCTTCTCACAACTCCAGAAGGAGTCAGGTACCCATTTGTACAACTAGGCAACTGGATTTTTAACCACCAGTTTCTGAGTAGGAGATGAGGACACTAACACACCACGCCACTCACGCTTCTTTAGACTGCGCGAGGTCGTCATTAAATGATTGAACAAGTGAAGAGCAGAAAGATTATTTGAGCAAGTATAACAGAAAGATTTACTGAGCAAGTGTCACAGAAAGAATGATTGAGCAAATGTCAGAGAAACCGTGATTCTGAGCAAATATCACAGAAAGCGTGATTGAGCAAGTATCACAGGAACCGTGATTGAACAAGCATCACAGAAAGAGTGACTGAGCAAGTATCACAACAAAGGTGATTAAGCAAGTATCACTTAAAGAGAAAGTGAAGGCTATAGTTAGGGATGCCGCAAAGTTAAGTTTTTCATTTTCATTTTTCTTTTTTTATTATTATATGTTGTGTTTGTTTTTGCATGTAATTCTTGAAAAAGGCTCACGCCGAAATATTGGATGTTGTATGTTTTTCATTATTTGTTGGTTTTTCTTTCCCTCACTTTTCTCATTCCCTCTATCGCTTTGTAAAACTGTACCGTACACCTCTATCTACCTGTGTTTCTAGAACCATACACCTCTATCTACCTGTGTTTCTAGAACCATACACCTCTATCTACCTGTGTTACTAGAACCATACACCTCTATCTACCTGTGTTTCTAAAACCATACACCTCTATCTACCTGTGTTTCTAGAACCATACACCTCTATCTACCTGTGTTTCTAGAACCATACACCTCTATCTACCTGTGTTTCTAGAACCATACACCTCTATCTACCTGTATTACTAGAACCATACACCTCTGTCTACCTGTATTACTAGAACCAGTTTTACCGCAGGTGTTATATCTCTTTTATAAGTCTGTAGTTAGATCACCCATATGTTTTACTCATTACGTATACAGGCCCACGACTACGATGACCCAAGAACGGCCAGGGATGTGCAGGTGGAAATAGATGATCAAGCGAGCGTGAGTATCTGAAATGTGATAGTAGGTGGGGGGGGGGGGGGGAGGGGGGAGATGGGCACAAAGAAAGTGTCAAAGAGAGAAATTCCATGTAAATATGCCCACAAGAATTAATAAGCTGTCGATAGTTAAAAAAAAAGCAACAAAAACTAATGAGGTCTTCATCTGCATGTGACTTGTCATTTCCAGAACGTTGTCCCTTCTCGCTGCCTCCACTGAATGCAGTGCGGTCTAGAGCAAACTGACAAGTGTCTTGCACGGACCGTGACGTCCTGAGTCCACCTTCGGCGAGGTCGTCCCTTTTCTCATTGGCCTGGCACTGTGCCTTTTACTATCAACCTCTCCAGGCCATTGTGTCTCTTGATGTGGCCGAAGTATCTCATCTTTCTCGCCAGTTTTCTACGACACCTAATCCCGTTAATATCTCTTTATTTGATTTCTTTTTCTTTCTATCCATGATATTTTAAATGCCCTTCTATAACATTTCATTTCAAATGCAAATTATTCTCTTTTTTTTCCTAGTGATGTGATAAAGTGCCCATGTTTCGCATCCGTATGTTGCCGCTGGGAGTATGTAAATTCTCACTGATCATAACTTTGTCTTTCTTAATGGTACCTTGCCCCATACTCTTCGTTTGTGCTAGTTTCTCTGATACAACTGCTAGTTTTCTTTTGATTTTCTCTGTGCAGTGGTCATTGGGGGGGGGGGGGGGTGATGGCTGAAACTAAATATTCAGATTTGTTTATGTTTTCCAGCTCTTCGTAGTCCAATATAATTTTGGATTTACTAATGAGGTACTGGCAGTAAGAATAGAAAAGAAACAATGAGGTACTGGCAGTAAGAATAGAAAAGAAACAATGAGGTACTGGCAGTAAGAATAGAAAAGAAACAATGAGGTACTGGCAGTAAGAATATAAAAGAAACAATGAGGTACTGGCAGTAAAAATAGAAAAGAAACAATGAGATACTGGCAGTAAAAATAGAAAAGAAACAATGAGATACTGGTAGTAAAAATAGAAAAGAAACAATGAGGTACTGGCAGTAAAAATAGAAAAGAAACAATGAGATACTGGTAGTAGAAATAGAAAAGAAATAATGAGATACTGGTAGTAAAAATAGAAAAGAAACAACGAGATACTGGTAGTAAAAATAGAAAAGAAACAATGAGGTACTGGCAGTAAAAATAGAAAACAAACAATGAGATACTGGTAGTAGAAATAGAAAAGAAATAATGAGATACTGGTAGTAAAAATAGAAAAGAAACAATGAGATACTGGCAGTAAAAATAGAAAAGAAACAATGAGATACTGGTAGTAGAAATAGAAAAGAAATAATGAGATACTGGTAGTAAAAATAGAAAAGAAACAATGAGATACTGGTAGTAGAAATAGAAAAGAAATAATGAGATACTGGTAGTAAAAATAGAAAAGAAACAATGAGATACTGGTAGTAGAAATAGAAAAGAAATAATGAGATACTGGTAGTAAAAATAGAAAAGAAACAATGAGATACTGGCAGTAAAAATAGAAAAGAAACAATGAGGTACTGGTAGTAAAAATATAACAAAATTAATGAGATATTGTCACTAACGAGAACAGAATTAATAGGGTAAAAGGAAAAAAAAGAAAAGAAATGAATAATGTACTATCAGCAAGATGAGAATAATAACTAATGAGGCACTGTCAATAAAATGAAGAAAAAGAATTAAAAAGGAACTATCAGTAAAATGTGAAAAGAACTAGCGAAATATTGTTAGTAAAATAAAGAAAGAGAACTAATAAAGGATTGTCAGTAAAACGAAGAAAATAACTAATGAAGTAGTGTCAGTAAAATAAGAACTAATGAGATACTGTCAGTAAAATGAAGAAAAGAACTAATGAGATACTGAAAGAAAAATGAGAACACAATGAAAGAGATACTGAAAGTAAAAGTTAAAAAGAATGACAACGAGGTCTGATTACTTCAGCGATTATAGTAATCAGTAAAACTATTTTGATAATCTGAGTATGGTAGATTACTTGTTCGACTGTGAATAGCACCAATGAACGGTTTAAAGCGGAGGAAGTGAGTAGAGAGCATTGCGAAAAAAAGGAAACCGCAATGTTCCCTCTAAGCAGCGCTAGCGTGCGTTTGCAAACGCACAAAGTTCTGTACCTTAGCAGACACAACACTGGCTCAGCTTACGAGAATGCAATACAACGACGAAATTTGTTACTGGTTCGCTCACAGCTTGAATGCTAGTAGTTCTTCTGACTCGAAAAAAAAGCACAGACAGACTCTACGCACAGACTCTCTATCAGGCTCTCGTCTCTCTTCATGCTGTCCCTTATTTTTGTAGTCTAACTCATCCTCGCTCTTCGCTCGCCTGGAGAGCTCTACCTTCCTTCTTTCATCTACAAGTTCATCTTCTCATCTTTCCTTCATTGCTAATATCGCAGCAGCATAATCTTTGCTCACAGTACTCCACATCATACAGGAAAAAGGTTAATGTGTTTTTTTTCCAAGACGAAGGAGACTATTTCACAACTATAAACTGGTCTAATGTTTCTATCTGCTAATTGTCCATTCATTTCTCGCTACACTGTGCGTTGTTTACATGGTTCTCTCTACACTGTGCGTTGTTTACATATTTCTCGCTACACTGTGCGTTGTTTACATGCTTCTCGCTACACTGTGCGCTGTTTACATGATTCCGTAATATTTTCTATTCATTCACTTAATGTATCGATTGTTGATGCATTTCATATTTATTTATAATATACGCATTTATTAATAATATGTATGTTGCGGCTGTTTATGATTAGTTTGTTGCCTGTGTGCATCGTATTTATTCATGTTTCATCTATATTCTGTCTGTTTAATTCCTTTTGTCCCTGTGCTTCCTGTTTACTTTTGTCCCTGTGATTTCCTGTTTAATTATGGTGGTGTATTTTGCCTTTTGTATTTCTGCCTTATCTATGTTTATTTCTTACTTTTATTCTGTATTTCCTGTATACATGTAATCAAAGTCTTCACTGTTGATATCGCAGCAATGGCAGTAGCTCTATTCTCTGACCACTTTTCACCATGTTCAGCAACCTTTACTTGTGATGAATTATGAATTCTTTATTAGTTCTTTATCAATATATATATATATATATATATATATATATATATATATATATATATATATCTTGTACACTTATTCTTATTAATAATTAATGCATATTATTAATATAGGAACATTCTAGTACATTTTAGATATGTCTTTTAATCCTTTTCTTTTTCACAGAAACATGAGTCATTACCCCAAGTTCGAACTGCCACGCCAAAGAGTAAAGGAACCCCAACCAGAGACAGAACCACAAGCCGCCAAAGCTCAGAGCTACATAAACATCCAGTTCTGCCGCCAATTCACAATTCTTCACCAGTAAAAGTCGTTGAACATGGCGAAAAGCGGTTAGAGAATGCAGATATTGCCACTGCTGCGATATTAGCAATGAAGGAAAGACGAGAAGATGAACTTGTAGATGAAAGAAGGAAGGTAGAGCTTTCGAGGCGAGCGAAGAGCGAGGATGAGTTAGACTACAAAAATAAGGGACAGCATGACGAGAGACGTGAGCCTGGCAGAAAGTCCGCGCCTGTAAGAAAAGAAAGCAGAAGATTTGAGGACACAAAGAGAGAGAACCAAACGCTCGATGAATTAACGAGTGATATACGTAAAGTAAGAAAAAGCGAAGGAAATATGACTGGAAAAGATGAAATTTACGACAGCAAAGGCGATAAACGACAGAATGAAAACGAGGATATTCCGAAGAAGGGAAACACCAGGTCACCGATGGAGGGATCACCTTCTCCTGGTCGACAGACACCACCAAGACACCTTCCAAGAAAATCTGATTCTAGAGAGCACCCTCCCGAACCGAAACGATCATTGTCGGAAAACCCCGATCAGCTTCGAAAACCGCCGAGGCGTAAAACTTCAATGGATGATGAAATCGAACGACTGGATAAAATGGTCGACAGAGATTTGAACGAGATTATAAAATCTTTAGGAAACAAGATGCAAAACATGAAAGACAGAGGCGACGTGGAGGAGAACTTAAGAAAGAAAATTCTTGACCCCAAATTTCAGGCCAATATGGACAAATACTTACGTGAAATTTAGCGCATTACGTCACATCCTTTATAAGTCTACATGCTGGTCACCATTTCAAACTACTGATTTTTTTTCCCTGGTATTTTATATGATGTTATTTTTCACGAACCTCGAACATCGTAGTTGTTATTGCCAAAAGTTTGCAGTTCAACTGTCAGCTATTTACCTTTTCTATGTGTTATTCTCTTAATGGTGTGATTCTATGTAAGACTGAGATTTCTATATCTTTTTCGCAGACAAGCGTATATATACTTGTATATTTTATGTTCATAAAGTATTTGTGTATTGAAGAGACAGTCGCATCGCATTTATATTTTATATACAGCATATTCAGCTTTGCACAATACCCACGTGTATTTATGTGTCTTCTATAACAGACAGTATAAAGTTGCCTATGTAATTGCAAGATCTATCTATCTATCTATCTATCTATCTATCTATCTATCTATCTATCTATCTATCTATCTATCTATCTATCTATCTATCTGCCTGCCTGTCTGTCTGTCTGTGCCAAAACGCACGGGTTACATGTGTCAGTCATTCGCTATCTTCTTGACTATCTCCCACGTCTTGTCTTTGTTTACCAGCACTTCAAGTGCACTTGCACTTGTCTGTGTCTGCATGTGTACCCGCACAGTAAGACATTTAAAATATCACTCTTGAATATTCTGCATTTGGTTTTCTGGGTTATCTTTTTAGACCTCCAGATATGGTTAAGTGCAGTCTAAGCTTGCCTGAAAGAACAGAACTACAAAACGATAAACATACAAGTACTGTATGTAAATAACAGCCCGCAGGAAAAGTTGGTTAAAATTCGAAGACACACCCCAACAACAGGGCTGTAGATTTACCACACACACAAAATCTCAGTGTTTTAAAACAAAAACAAAACACGATTACCGTGTTGCTTTGTTGGCTTCTACAGAAGACCAAAGATTATGTCGAACCCGACCTCATCACTAAGGATAAACTTACGAGTCGGTAACAGTTTTAGCCAAAATTCACCCGAAAATGACTAAATTTATATTTTTTAACATGGACAAAATGTTTCAAATATGGTTAAAATAACTAAAAATAATATGTTTCAAAATTTCCTTTGAGGCATATCAGGGATACGGTGTTAGGCCCGTATTTTCCGCGACCTTCGGTACATGAAAACGTGATGTAGTCAGTATCACGCCTGGCCGTATTTACTTTCCCATATTCCTCTGGTACCCATTTCTAGAGGCTGGGTGGACCCCGGGCCTTATTTGGCGTGGACCAGAAAAAAAATCCCACTGCTGGGACTATATCTTATTCTTATATATCTTATATCCTTCCCCTGCCATTAATGGTCACATAGGGCTCGCAATATAGTTCTCCAAGTGTTCCTGTTTTCGGCGAGCTTTTAAACCTCATCAAGGGATTTTATGCCTATTAATTTGGCCTCTCTTAGCAATGTCCTCTTTAGAGTTTCACGTGGTCTGCCTCTTTTTCTTCGGCCTGTTGTGTTCCACCTGATAGCTTGTTATGGGATTCTCTGATCGCTTCTTCTCATTACGTGACCAACATATGTCCATTTCGAATGAAGTGTCCAAAATATTTTCTAAAAATAACTGATTTTTGAATCTCGAGTTACGATTCGCAGGAACTAGAGTACGAAATCTTGCACCAATCACGTGTTATCTCATTATCATAATTTATTATGTCCATGGGAACTAACTCCTAGGTTTTTTTCTCTAGCTATCACACACAAAGTGCTACAGTTGTGTTTTTCAACAAATTCTAAGTGCTGTTAACAAAATGTACGCTATTCGCACAATTTTTTTAACTTTCACACGCTGGGGTTAAGCGCACATACTTTAACGCTGAATTAATTTTTTGTTAAATTAAAAACATTCTTATTACAGTGGACATCACTTTCACTGATGTATTTATATACTATAATGATGTGATGTTTACCTCCATGTCTATTATGTATCATGGCATATAATTAGATGTTTCATGAGTAATATCATTAAAGTTTTTTTATATATGTTTGATCAACCTATGTCGTATTTGGAATCTTTTGTGGAATGGATAAAGCTTAGATGATGATGATGATGATGTTTGCTCTTTGTTTTTTTAACAGTTTCTTATTTCTTTTCATTTACATTGAGATTCGTTTTCCAATAGACTTGTAAGAAACATAAAAAAATGTATGAAATTTAAGAATATTGCTATTTCATACAATTATAGCACACAGGAAACGTTCATGTATTGCTATTTCAGACTTTCAGTATCTTTTAAGCAGCCTTTGTTTCCTTTATAGATGAATAACACTTCTTGTATTGTTTGTCCATAGACAAATACGCTTACTCCCACTGTCTTGTCGTGAAGCCCTCGCAGAGAACATAGTTACGACACGAAGTGTGTTGTTTGGCGAAAAGTAGTGCATGGCCCAGATCAAAACACGAGACATCATGAGGATGTATGTGATGAGTCTGGGGCCAAGGAGAGGGGAGTTTAGCCGGTGCACTGCTCCAGTGAGTTTTCCCTGTTTTAAGGGTAGACCCAGAGATTGGGGGGGGGGGGGTTGTGGTCGGGGGAGTGGGGATTGGGAGAGTGGATGAAAAATATGTGGCGGAGGTGTTTTGTATGGACATACTACCCGCCCACAGGAACAACCAAAGTAATGAAGAGGCAGACAAACTGACGGGAGAGAGAGATAGAGAGGAAGAATGCAACATATTGATTGAAGCACAACATATAAACAACGAGAAAAACAGACCAAAAAAAAACAGTATATCGCGACACATGGACAAATCAACACCCCACAGAAAACAAACAGATGACGAATACTGCAAACTTTCAAGAAATGACCAAGTGATAATCTTCCGACTGAAAATTACAGCATTCGCAGGCTGAGACACCATCTATACCAGAAGCTTTAAAGCGGCCCAAAAGACCAATGCGCTTGCAAGGAAGGAGCTACGGACTCCACGTCACATCCTCCAGAGCTGGTAGCTACACAACCCACTCAGGCAAAGGACCTGGCCAGATCCCAGCTCCTTACAAGAGAAGCTCTACGGTGATGCTGAAAACCTGAGACGAAGAACTGCCAGCATTTTGTGACAGAGATTGGCGTCCATGTCTGGGCGAACGACCGAAAAACACCAACTTATAACATTTCTTCCCGACGTCCTCGATGCTTCTATGAAAGATTTACCCAACAAAGTCCGGTTTTTGGGGTAATACACTTGAGCATCTCAAATCCGGTAATCAGTTACCCGGCACTAACTTCCACAAGAGACATTTTCAGATTTCCCGGGTGGCCACACTTACCTGCCACTACCGCTTGGTGGCGCTAGCTGTTTCATCCGCTGGTTTTGAGCTTTTCCAAACACCGGTAAGGCATTTCTAATTGTCTTTTGTGCATTTTTTATTATGACCTGCTGGCAGTAATGGCTGTAATGAATACAAACATTGCTTCTCGTAGTATGAAGCACAAACATCATACGCTGTCCGTATCAGATACGGTTCTTCTGGGGGGAAAAAAAAACTTGACACCGGAAGCTTGTGTGATTTATACAGCATTGGCTCATCTACGGTTTATGACATAAAGGAACAAAGAAGAATTGCTCAAGTTCTTTGCTGACAGTGATTCAAAGAAGCATGTGTGTATAAAGTAAACAATCGGCCTTTTGGCTAAGATCAAAGGCGTCGTTATTTTTGAACTAAACGAGATGCATGAGGCCTGCCCTGCACATTGAACGCCGGGGATATGGTCCACATCTCGTTATGGGTGGACCTGGTTTGCAGTACCGCCGGGTCACGGCCTGTTGTTTTCGTCGTCTTAAAAAAGAAATAAATGAAGGGGAAATAAAGTGCAGAACTAGATAAGATTCTGATGCACCTTTGCTACGCCAGAGTGAAGGCGTTGAACTGTTTGTTAAAAGAACAAGCCAAAATTTTTCAAGAAGAACTAGGTCTAGATTACGAGTGTGATTATAATCAGTAATCCGGCAAAATCACTTTTGCGGCATCCAACGGGCCCCGAAGATGCCGGATTAGTGATGCTCAAGTACTGGAGAAAGAAAGGAGTATTGCTTCGCGGGATGTGTCATTTTAAGAGAACTCCAAAGTCAAACAGGGCAGAGAACGCATTGCAGAGACTGGATCTTACAGCACAAACAGCTGCTGCTGCTGTGACCTATTATACCAAGCAATTGTGTGTGTGTGTGTGTTAAGTCAGTCACAGGTGAGGTTCTCGCCAAGATGTTATACAGCAGCTTCCACCAACAAAAAACAAAACACTAAATCGTCTCTTAACACAACAAAATTAGAGCTTCCATTATCATTTCACTTAAAATGATTCCCGGTTCTCCCCCCCCCCCTTTCTCTCTCTCTCTCTCTCTCTCTTTCATTTATTCTCGCTTTCATTTCGCGGTTCTTAATATACGCCTTCTTCTCCTTCTCTTTCTGCGATCGACCTCGAACAGACGTTGTTTGCATTGTGTCACTGCTTGCAGCTAAGCCGTGCAGGGCTGTCCTAAACGGAATTGTAGGCCCTCAGCAAATCAGCTGCACTGGGGCCCCTAACTGCCCATTCACAGGAATAAAAATATAAACAGTCAGGACACTTGTACCTTTAGATTTATTGTCACTTTCAAGAAAATCAACGATTAAACATAAAAATAGAATGGCAATGAAGCAAGGATTAATGATCAGAAACTATCGAACATTATAAGCTTTGAAACGCGCAAGCATTTCAACATAAACATGATAATTAACGAAATAAAGGTAAAATCCCCGTTTCCACGCCATTAAGGTATTTGGGGACGCGGTGCTAGGCCTGCTTTTCCAAGACCTTCGGCACATGAAAGTCTGATGTGGTCAGTATCACGGCCTGGCCGTATTTACTTTCCCAGATTTCCCTGGGACCTATTTTTAGAGGCTGGTTGGACCCCAGGGCTTTTTGGAGTGGTTGTTCTTGTTGGCAGAGACGCAGAAGAAGGCACTGACAGCAATTATTGAGGAAAGACGCTGGCGATGGTTGGGACATGTGCTCCGAATGACTGACAACTCACTACTAAAAATACCACTAAGATGGACACCACAGGGGAACAGAAGTAAGGACAGACCAAAAAATACATGGAGAAGAACAACAGAAAGGATGTTGAGCAATAGAGGGCTCACCTGGGCAAGAGCAGAAAAAAAGGCAAAGGACAGGCAATTGAGGAAAACCCTTGCGGAAGCCCCATGTGCCCTGGGCACTTAAGGTTCAGAGAAAGAGAGAGAGAGAGAGAGAGAGAGAGAGAGAGAGAACTAACAAACAAACAAAAATCCTCACTGCTGGGACTTGAACCCGTTACCACAGGATTTGTAGACCGAGCTCCTAACCACTCAGCCAAACAGATAATTAATAGGTAAACTTATAGTCAACATCAGTCTCTTGATGGTAAGTTCACCACGGGGTGTCCATGCGTTAAGATATTACTGAAGCTAGTCACAGTTTGATGTATCTATATCTACTCGTATAGTGACAGCAGAACCATATGTTTCCCTCCGCCCTGCTTAAGACCGCTCACTATATTTAACTCGTCCAAGGAGGAGTTACACTGACAATGTATTTGAATCGCGGGGCAGCTGGGCAACTCTCCAGTGCCCACATGCTTTAAACGGTACTGAGGCTGCGATATCTGAGCTTCCAGCCCCCCCCCCCCCCCCCCCCAACTTCGGCATGGTTCATTTTTTGAGACTTCACATTCAATCCATATTCAGTCGTCCAGATTTTCTTTCAATGAACTCTTTGATGTCAAAAAATATTATATGACATAGTATCAAATACGGACATATACATGGGAAGTATGATCAAATACTTGACATGATGATGGAGGAGAGATGCGATGAAATTTACAAAGTCATGATGAGATTGCTGAGCAAATTTCCGTCGCCATTGTGTCTGACGGATTTCTGTTTGTTCTACGCAGTAATGAGATTGCGTGCAAACACTGCGGACTGGCCGCTTCTGCAGTCTGGGCAGGGTCTATAGAGCGAAAGTGAAACAACTGTGAGAGGCATGGTTTTGTTCCGAGTGGTGGAGGCGATTATAAGAATGGAGGTAGCAAATACTGATCTAAGTGTGAACGTTAGAAGAATGGAGGTAGCAAATACTGATCCAAGTGTGAAAGTTAGAAGAATGGAGGTAGCAAATACTGATCCATGTGTGAAAGTTAGAAGAATGGAAGTAGCAAATACTGATCCATGTGTGAAAGTTAGAAGAATGGAGGTAGCAAATACTGATCCATGTGTGAAAGTCTGAAGAATGGAGGTAGCAAATACTGATCCATGTGTGAAAGTCTGAAGAATGGAGGTAGCAAATACTGATCCATGTGTGAAAGTTAGAAGAATGGAGGTAGCAAATACTGATCCATGTGTGAAAGTTAGAAGAATGGAGGTAGCAAATACTGATCCATGTGTGAAAGTTAGAAGAATGGAGTTAGCAAATACTGATCCATGTGTGAAAGTTAGAAGAATGGAGGTAGCAAATACTGATCCATGTGTGAAAGTTAGAAGAATAGAGATAGCAAATACTGATCCAAGTGTGAAAGTTAGAAGAATGGAGAAAGGAAATGCTGATCCATGTGTGAAAGTTAGAAGAATAGAGATAGCAAATACTGATCCATGTGTGAAAGTTAGAAGAATAGAGATAGCAAATACTGATCCAAGTGTGAAAGTTAGAAAAATGGAGAAAGGAAATGCTGATCCAAGTGTGAAAGTTAGAAGAACAGAAATAGCAAATACTGATCCAAGTGTGAAAGTTAGAAGAATAGAGATAGCAAATATTGATCCAAGTGTGAAAGTTAGAAGAACAGAAATAGCAAATACTGATACAGGTGTGAAAGTTAGAAGAACAGAAATAGCAAATATTGATCCAAGTGTGAAAAATTATTCCCGAAAGGGTCCTTTCGTTACTACTGAAAGCGGGTCAAGACGGTGTCCGTTTTTGGCAATCATTTACCAACAGCTGACATGTTGGCGTCAGGTTTGGCGAATCATAAGTGGCCAAGACCCTGACCCACATCTCTGTTGGTACCCTCCCCCGCCTCCCCCCCCCCCCCCCATATAAAATAACAAGCCTAGCCTGGCTATCGGGGAACCCCATAGCGGTGGATTTTGCTAAAAAACAGTAGTGCACACCCCCCCCCCCTTGCTTTTTAGCTGCACTCTGGGACTGAAAACAAAATGGCTGTCATAACTGGCTTATTTACAGCCAATGCTGTGACTCAACGTCTTGACAGCATCAGCTACAAAGAACACCACTCCCAGTTCTAGGAAAACAGAAGACAAAACAAGACAATATTCTGGCTGGAAAACATCAGGCAGGAGGCAGGTAACCGGAATGCAGAAAAATACCACGGAGCTTTGCTTCATCCAAACACAGGCAGCTAAATGTCTACATTCGGATTCGCTACGTACAGATTGCTTGACTGATCTTTGCTTCCACAGAGTTATCTTCTTCTTCTTCGTACACACACTGGCGATGATGCGTGGTACCCTGATTTTTGTGATGCGCCTTTTGGCTGGGTACCTCCGACTTCAGCACCTTTCCTTGCTAGGGCAGACTGTTTTCTTACTCGGACTGCCATGAAGACAGTGTGGCTGGCCTGGCCAAAACTTTGTTTTCCAGCCTCTGGTGGCTGTACTTTGGCCCCTTCTTCCCGTCGGATCCAGCATGCAACGCTGTCTGGCCAGACGGCCTTGAGACAGTTCCATAGAGACACTCCGACTTTGGGATGAGGAATCCGATGAGTGCCTCATCTATATCCTTTGGATATCCATTCCCCGCCACCTATAGTCTGCTGGCTCTGTTTTGTTTACATCATTCTGATAGCCATTGTTGTAAAGACCCATAGGCTTGTCACGTCCTGGATTCATTGGTTTCACACCAGATTTTCTTCACCCCTGCCGGCGATCTCCATGTCCCCATCCGTCCACCAACCTGACATTACATTTTAAAAAAAAAACAATTACAATTAGTGTTGATTGCTATAGGTTTCTGGGCTACAGAAGTAGGTCAGAGTTTTTAAGCAATCAGATCTACAAGTATGTTCCCTGTCTCAGAAAGACTATGTTAAGATAAGCGTGTTCTTAACACAGTTGTTCTCAGGGGACTTCCAACGAGTTAAAAGTGGCCCATCTGACATTCTGCCCTTTTATCACACAACTTTCTGTCTGTTCCAGGCATTCCGCAGATATGCCACACATACGAGGGTCGTACCGAAAGTCGTGAGCAAAAATTGTTTAAAAATCAAAATTTATAGTTAGAGGAAATATAAATATTTCACCTTAACCTACATCCTTTGCACTTCACGTGGAGGTCACATATCGTCACCATCATGAGTCATGTGACCACGCAAAGCATAAAAAAAATGTCGGATGCTGAAGTTTCGTTTCGTCAATGTCCTGTTATTGGGTTCCTCGTTAAAGAGGAAATCCCCGCTGCTGAAATTCACCAAAGACTTCAACTTGCATATAGAGATGTGTGTATGGGTGCTAGCAGTGTTAGGAGGTGGGTGAAACATTTCAAAGACGGAAACACGAGCATCCAAGATATGCCTCACAGCGGTCGTCCTCGAACTGCCTCCACTGAACGCAACGTGGAAAGGGTTGACGACATCATTAAACAAGACAGACGTATCACAGCATCTGAAATCGCTGTAAATCTTGGAGTAGGACACAATGCAGTACAGGAAATGATTGAAACCCTAGGCTATAGAATAGTTTGTGCCCGCTGGGTCCCACAGGAGAGAACGTCCAGAAAGCAGTGCATCTGTGCAGTCAGTCAGCTGGAACGGAATTCTACTGGGAGAGTATTTTCAAACTTGCAGAGCGATGGAAAAAAATGTGTGGATAGAAATGGAGATTATGTTGAAAAGTGAAGAAAAGGATGCAGATTAAGATGATAGGGTTATATTTTCTCTGTCTATAAATTCTGACTTTAAAAAACATGTTTACCCACGACTTTCGGTATGACCCTCGTATAACAAACAATCACCACTGGGGGAAAAAAACTGAAAGCGGTAAAATTAAATAAAAAATGTATCTTTCACTCTTACCCATGCACTCAATACAGAAGGCTATCACATATATGTAAGTTATTCACACAGTCTCACACCAATGAAAATCTACCAAACAGGTATTTATAAGAAAAAAAATCAGTTAAATTCAGTCCTTGTAAAAGCGAGTCTAAAATAAAATGCAAATTGTATAAATAATGGAGGCAAGTAATCGACATCAAGTAGATATTGGAAACGTTTGGAGTTTTTGTAAGAAGCATTGCATATATATTGTTTTCCGCGATTTCTTGAACCTCATCAAAGTGTAGGGAATAGATAAGTGCTAGTTATTAAGGTTGGTTGGCAACCCTAAAGTAGAAATAATGGGTTAACAGCTGGGCAGCTTAGGAGTGCGCAATTCTGAATGAGTCCAGTTCGCGGACCCTGTATATAAAGAAAACATGATAGAATTTGTGTAGGTCGGGATTTGTACGTTGAGTTGATCGAGGGAGGTCTTGTTGTCCTTCGAGCTCGTATGAGAGTGTAATCTGTCATTGGATAAGCATGCAAATGTTAGGTTAATATTGGGTTTTATATTTCTGTGATGTGGACGTGTGCGAGGCTGTGTTGTCGACTTATCCGATTTCCCCGACCTCACGTAGGTATGATTTAGATAATAGAAATAGACATTGAACAGAATTGTGGTTTTTTTTTTCATTTGTGTAATTGTGTCGATGTGTAGTTGTATAATCACCTTTCAACTATACACATAAAAATACAATATGAATAGCATTATAAACTACAGACATTTTTATATATCTTATATCCTTCTGGTGCCGTTAAACGTCACATTGCGTTCGCAGGGTAGTTCGCCAATTTTTCCTGTCTTCGGCGAGCCCTTCAATCCCATCGAAGGAATTTATGCCTATTAATTTGGCCTCTCTTAACAATGTCCTCTTCAGAGTTTCCCGCGGTCTGCCTCTTTTTCTTCGGCGTGCTGTGTTCCACTTGATAGCTTGTTTTGGCATTCTCTGACTGTTTCTTCTTAAAGTGACCAACATATGTCCATCTCCTTTTCCTGATCACCCATGCGACTGGTTGTTGTTCAGTCATCTGTCTTATCTCTGCATTGTTCTTGAATTCGTTCCACTTGATGCCAAGTATTTTCCTCGGACATTTGTTTTCAAAAGAGTCTAATTTCTTGTCTATTTCTTTAATTGTTTTCCAGCTTTCACATGCATAAATGAGGGTGGATATTACATTTGAATTGAATAATCTTAACTTGGTTTTTGTGCTTATAACTTTTGAATTCCATATGTTCTCAAGATTATTGAAGATCGATGCTGCTTTTGCAATTCTGATTCTAACTTCCTTTCTAGTGTCGCCACCCTGGTCTATGTATCTGCCAAGATATGCAAATTGATTGAATTCTTCAATATATGTCCCTTCTACGTATATTTTTCCATTTTGATTAATGGGAAGCTTCATAATTTTTGTTTTGTCCTTATTAATTTCAAGTCCTATTTTGCTAGCCAGTGAAATGAGGCTTTCTGTTTTTTCTTGCATGGAATTCACATTGTTACTGATAAGAGTTATGTCATCAGCAAAATCAATATCTTCTAGTTGGGTCCCATGTACCCAGTCAATACCCGTGTTACCTGTGCAACATTTTTTCATTATGAAATCTATTGTAATTCCAAAAACCAAAGGAGACAGTATACATCCTTGTTTCACACCTGTTTCAGTCTGGAACCATTCACGTATCCCTTCTTCTCTTTTGTCTGCACAAACATATCCATTGTAGAAGTCCTTAATGATGTTGACAATTTTAAATGGTATTCCATATAGACTTAAAATTCTCCACAATGAATCTCTGTTTATGCTATCAAATGCTTTTTTAAAGTCTATGAAGTTCAGTATTAATGGTTTCTGTTTTTCAATATGTTCTTCAAGTATTATTCTTAGAGTAAAGATCTGGTCGAGACAATTTCTCCCTTTTCGAAATCCTGCTTGTTCTTCTCTCATTGCTGTATCCACTGTATCTTTAAGTCTATTCGAAATGACCTTGCAAAATACTTTTGACACAACTGATATTAAGGTTACTCCTCTCCAATTGTTACAATCACTAAGGTTGCCTTTTTGTTATTTTAACAATGATTCCTTTTTTCCATTTAGAAGGGACCTTTTCTTCTTTCCAAATCTTATTAAACATTCTCTATAGTTGTTTCATGTTGTCACTATTGATAGCTTTTAACATTTCGGGTGTTATTTCATCTTCACCTGCAGTTTTGTTGTTAGCCATTAATATCCCATTAAAATCAAAAGGACCTTATGTCCACTTATTTGACTTCTGTCCTCAAAGTTCTCTTTAGAGTTTCACGTGGTCGATCTATTTTTCTTTGGCCTGTTGTGTCCCACTTGATAGCTTGTTTTGGAATTCTCTTACTGTTCTTCTCATCACGTTTCCATCTCCATGATCACCCATGAGACAGGTTGTTGTTCACTCATCTACCTTATCTCTGTGTTGTTCTTGAATTCGTTCCACTTTACACCAAGTATTTTCCTTAGGCATATGTTTTCAAAAGAGTCTAATATCTTGTCTATTTCTTTAGTTGTTTTCCAGGTTTTACATGCTAAGGGTGGATATTACTTTTGAAATGAATAATCTTACATTGTTTTCCTGCTTATAACTTTTGACTGCCATATTTTCTCATAGTTTTTAAGGCCAATGCTGCTTTTGCAAATCTAACTTCCTATGTAGAGTCACCATTATGGTTTATGTAGCTGCTGAGGTATACAAATTGGTTTACTTCTTCAACAGCTCTTTCTTCTATTTACACTATATAATTTTTCCTTCTTGATTAATGGAAAGTTTCTTTACTTTCGTTTTTTTTCTTTTAAATTTCATGTCTTATTTTGTTAGCCATTGAAGACAGGTTGTGTGTTTTTCTTGGATCGAATTCACATTGTCACTGATAAGAGTTATGTCATCAGCAAAATCAAGATCTTCTAGTTGGGTACCATTTACCCAATCAATGCCCGTTTTACCTGCGCAACATTTCTTCATTATGAAGTATATGGCAATTCCAGAAAGCTAGAGAAATAGTATGCATCCTTGTTTGACGCCCTTTTCAATCTGAAACCATTCGCTCATTCCTTCTTCTGTGTTGACTGCGTAGACACAGCGCTGTACAGATTTTTAATCTTGCTTACGATTTTATATGTTCCAAAAAGTCTTAAAATTCTCCGCAATCAATTTCTGTGTATGCTATCGAATGTCTTTTTAAAAGTCTATGAAGTTCAGGTTTAACTGTTTTTGCTTTTCAATATATTCTTCAAGTATTATTCTTAGAGTAAAGTAAGAGAACACAGTTTCGCAGGTTTAGGCCTCGAAAAAAATCGTAGACAAAGCACTTTAGTGAGACGTGAGAGAAAGAAAAATAACAGGCAATTCTTTTGTGATTTTTCTTTCTCTCATGTCTCACTAAAGTGCTTTGTCTACGATTTTTTCGAGGTCTAATCCTACAAAACTGTGTTCTCTTACTTTACCGTACGAAAGCCTCGTTGTTTCCTATTTATATAAAAAAATAGTTCCTATTCTTAGAGTAAAGACCTGGTCTAGACAGCTTCTCTGTTTCTGAAATTCTGGTTGTTCTTTTGTCATTGTAGTATCCACCACATCTTTGATTTTATTCAGAATGATTCTGCAAAACACGTTTGATTCAACTGATGGTAGGGTTATTCCTCTCCAATTATTGCAGTCGCTAACTTTTTTTTTTTTTTTTTGGAATTTTAACAATGATTCCTTTTTTTTCCAATTCTGAAAGGATTTTTTTTTTCTTCTTTCTAAATTTCATTAAACATTGTCATCGACTGGCTTATGTTCTTACTGTTAACAGATGTTAACATTTCGGCGGTTATTTCAACTTTATAAGAAGGGCTTGTCTTAACGCGATTCACTGCTGTTTTACTTTCGTTCAATGCATGTTCATCCAGATTAACATTTAGATATTTAGTTGTGGGATTGGTATGTTTATATTAGCATTTACTTGTGCGAATGGTATGCCTGTTTAAAGTCTGTCAATTCTTTTGAGTGTGGTCAATTACACGTTCTCAGCGCATCTTTTGATCTTTGCTTGATGTTAATAGGGTGCCAGTTTTGCTGAAGAATGGTTTTTGTTCGGATGTAATAGTACCCGTTAGCCTCTTTTGTATGTTGTATAGAGTTTCCCTGTTTCCTATCTTCACAGCTTTCTTTTCTTCTTTCCCCATATTGTGTGTGTGAGTGTGTGTATATATATATATATACATGTGCATATATATCGTTTAGGTACATACATACACACATACAAACATACATACATACATACAGACACACACACACGAGCGCACGCACGCACACACACATACATACACACATGTACATACATACATACATGTACATACATACATACATGTACATACATACATACACACAAGTACATACATACATACATGTACATACATACATACACACAAGTACATACATACATACACACAAGTACATACATACACACATGTACATACATACATACACACAAGTACATACATACATACACACAAGTACATACATACACACATGTACATACATACATACACACAAGTACATACATACATACGTACATACATACATACATACATACATACATACATACATACATACATACATACATACATACATACATACATAAAGACAAATCAAGTGTAGATTTTGGAAGACAAATACTGTTTAAGCGTTGGCTTCACTATAGATTAGATTTATAAACAGTTTTCATAGCTAAGACCGACCATTCTGTGATAGAATTCTGTGAACTAACTTGCCTTTGATGAATAGGAACGCAGTTTTTTGAGAGGTAAAATTTTAACTTTGTTTGCATTGAAGGGGTAAACCTTTACATCGTTATTCCATATCTGTCTTTAATCAGATGCACCTCTGGAAGACGGAGCAAGGTCTTGTATAGATTTGGTTCAGTAGCCTAACGAAAGAAGTCTGATACGGATCGCCAAAGACTAGCTTATTTAATAAGAGCATTATATCTTTGGCCTGCCTGTATGGGTTGTTGTATATCTAAAATGAACGAGTGAAATAAACATACACAATAGTAAAAGGATTTGTAAAATTAATATAAACAGATAGATATTGTATGTCAGAAAAAGTAAACCACAGACAGGTTAGAAATGTGTCAGCTGAGAGAGGACTACAGGAACCATAGACAGGTTAGAAATGTATCAGTTGAGAGAAGATCACAGGAACAACAGACAGGTTAGAAATGTGTCAGTTGAGAGAGGACTACAGGAACCATAGACAAGTTAGAAACGTGTCAGTTGAGAGAAAACCACAGAAACTATAGATAGGTTAGAAATGTGTCAGTTGAGAGAAAACCACAGAAACCATAGACAGGTTAGAAATGTGTCAGTTGAGAGAAAACCACAGAAACCATAGACAGATTAGAAATGTGCCAGTTAAGAGAAAACCACAGAAACCATAGACATGTTAGAAATGTGTCAGTTAAGAGAAAACCATAGAAACCATAGACAGATTAGAAATGTGCCAGTTGAGAGTAGACCACAGGAACCGGAGATAGAGCAGTTTTAGAGTAAAGGACGAGCCCTTCCTAGTAAATCAGTTCAATACTAAAGTTCAAAACCCTGTGATTTTCTTGAAGGGCAAGTTAACTAAAAGAGTCAAATTATTCAACAGTGTAATAATGAACATTTGGACTTGATATACCTTTTTGAATGCAGTTACTTTCTGTATTAAGACAGTTCTTTAAATTTCCCAGCTTACTGTAGCAGTCTGAACCTCACTGACCCCAAAAGGTCAAGGTGGTTGATCACGTGATCAGTTCCGGTTTAAACCAATCAGCAGTGACGTTGCATATAACATTTTGACCTTCACCTCAAAGGTGAAACATGGCGGACAAGACAGAGGTATGGTATTGTTACTACAACGTGATGTGTTTCGTCGTTGATTTGTGTGTAACAGTGCGTCAGATGCATACATTTTCATGTTATTTTCTACTCATAGGGTAAGAAACTGGAAATCGTGTCGAAAATATGGCCCATCGGACTGCAGAAAGCGCGGTGCGATTCGCAGAAAAAGGTCAGTAGGACTCTTGTCGGAATTAATCATGGCTTGATATCGTTATCTCATAAGATGTAACAGTGTTATGAAATAGGCATGTAGATACATATAAAAGTTTATTATCTAGTGTTTATACGTGGTTGAACAAATGATTGCCAACTTTATTAAGAAATTCCCAGATTTCTGTAAATGTAACAGACAACATACACCTGGTTCATTCAGTCTTCTAATGAGTGTCTGACTTGTAGAACTGGTCAAGATATATCCTACTCCTTCGTTGTGATGCGAGTAATAGGCTGATGTTCTCCTTCAGTCAGGCTAAGAGAGCAGGGTTCTTCATGGTCTCCATGGTGATGGAGACTGCTGTGAAAGTTCATTTTCAAAGTCTGTTCCAGGTCTTCAAATGGTTGATCATAATCCATGCTTATCCGATACTGCTTGAGGCCTTAGTATCTCAGTATGAACTCCAAAGAACAGCAGTTCAAAGTTTCAGGAAATCACAGCAAAGTCTTCATCTTCAGATTATCTTAGAAAAAAAAACTGTGACAATTCTGATGTACCTGCTTTGTCTTGTCTTATCTCCTTCATATACCTTTCAGTGTTGAAAGGATAAATATATGTCTTAGTGATTTGCTTCATATAATGGGATATTTAAGGTTTCTGTAATTTCCTCACTACACCTCTTTGTGTGAGTGGCCTCTTCCTCTCTTTCATACTGTTCTTAGTGTGAATGTTTCCTATGGTATATGCCGTCTGGCAGTAGTTATGTAATGTGGACAAAACATTTGACTTGTTGTTCTGGATATAGTGTAATACTAGTGTTACTTCGACCCTTGCTTTGATGGTGTCATTTCTTATTTTGTCCCTTCTTGTTACATTTAGTATTCTCTCCAAAATCTCTTTTCTGTTACAGTGATTTTATTTTTATTTTTATCTGTTAGTGTCCTTGTCTGACTTTGATAGCATAGATTTGGGAGAAATAATGTGTTGTACAGTGCTCCTTTTGTTTTATTTGTGATGTATTTGTTTATCGGGAAATGTATTGTTTGTCCAATGACTTGATTTGCTTTATTGCATCTGATCTCAGTTTCGGCATCGATGTTTTTTTTCCCAGAGGATGCTCTTGTGCTCCCCAGGTATTTGAAATGTTTCACTTGTTCCAAAAGAAGATCTTTATTGGGAATTCTTCACTAGTAATGGTCATGACTTTTTTTTTTTTTTCAGTGCTGATTTTCATGTTGTGTTTTTTCATGCCCTTGCAAAGTTATCTATGTTCCGCTGAAGGTCTTTCTCTGTTGGTCCAACTATTGGGCATGTTTTCTGAAGGATGCTGTGAGTTTAATGGCATTTATTTCTGGAGCTGAGCTGTAGGACAGTTCATTGTGGAGTTTTTTTTTACTGTGCATGTGGGCTTCTTTGTAGATGTTGTCAGTGTATGCTGTGTAAAGTCAGTGTATATTGTGTAAATTCAGTATATGCAGTGTAAAGTCAGTGTATGCTGTATAAAGTCAGTGTATGCTGTTTAAAGTCAGTGTATGTTGTGTAAAGTCAGTATATGTGGTGTAAAGTAACAGAAAAAAAAACCCCGCAGCCCTGATGATCCTGGTGTTATCCAAATCTGTTTTTGTTTTTGTTGCCATGATGCTTAGTCTGAGCTTTATTCTGTATAATAAGTCTCACAATTTTTGTATGTATTTTAACTATTTAGAAAAAAATAAATGATGTTTACTACTCACAGTCCATGAAGCAGCAAAAGAAATAGACAGATGTCATCCTCACACACAGCCTCTCTGACAGATTATGACAATAGACAGATGTCATCCTCACATAGAGCTTCTCTGACAGATTATGACAATAGACAGATGTCATCCTCACATAGAGCTTCTCTGACAGATTATGACAATAGACAGATGTCATCCTCACACAGCCTCTCTGACAGATTATGACAATAGACAGATGTCATCCTCACATAGAGCTTCTCTAACAGATTATGACAATAGACAGATGTCATCCTCACATAGAGCTTCTCTGACAGATTATGACAATAGACAGATGTCATCCTCACATAGAGCTTCTCTGACAGATTATGACAATAGACAGATGTCATCCTCACATAGAGCTTCTCTGACAGATTATGACAATAGACAGATGTCATCCTCACATAGAGCTTCTCTGACAGATTATGACAATAGACAGATGTCATCCTCACATAGAGCTTCTCTGACAGATTATGACAATAGACAGATGTCATCCTCACATAGAGCTTCTCTGACAGATTATGACAATAGACAGATGTCATCCTCACATAGAGCTTCTCTGACAGATTATGACAATAGACAGATGTCATCCTCACATAGAGCTTCTCTGACAGATTATGACAATAGACAGATGTCATCCTCACACACAGCCTCTCTCAGCATCTGCCTCAACATCCTCACCACATCATCTGCCTCAACATCCTCACCACATCATCTGCCTCAACATCCTCACCACATCATCTGCCTCAACATCCTCACCACATCATCTGCCTCAACATCCTTACTACATCATGTACCTCAGCATCCTCACCACATCATCTGCCTCAACATCCTCACCACATCATCTGCCTCAACATCCTCACCACATCATCTGCCTCAACATCCTCACCACATCATGTAGTTCAACATCCTCACCACATCATGTAGTTCAACATCCTCACCACATCATGTAGTTCAACATCCTCACCACATCATGTACCTCAACATCCTCACCACATCATGTACCTCAACATCCTCACCACATCATGTACCTCAGCATCCTCACCACATCATGTACCTCAACATCTTCACCACATCATGTACCTCAACATCTTCACCACATCATGTACCTCAACATCTTCACCACATCATGTACAAAGAACAATAGTTTCAGGGAGATAGAAAAAGACCTACAGACTTTCATCTGACAAGAAGACATAATTATAATCTTACATCCTTCCTGTACCGTTAAACGTCAGTTAGGCCTCGTGTGGTGGTTCGCCAAGTTTTCCTGTTTTCGACAAGCTTTTCAACCTCATCAAGGGATTTCATGCCCACTAAATTGATCTCTCTTAACAATGTCCTCTTTAGAGTTTCTCATGGTTGACCTCTTTTATTTTGGCCTGTTGTGTTCCACTTGATAGCTTGTTTTGGTATTCTCTGACTGTTTCTTCTCATCATCTGTATGATATATGTCCACCTCCTTTTTCTGATCACCAGTGAGACAGGTTGTTGTTCGCTCATCTGCCTTATCTCTGCGTTATTCTTGAATTCATTCCACTTTATACAGAGTATTTTCCTTAGGCATTTGTTTTCAAAAGAGTATAATTTGAAGTCTATATCTGTAGTTGTTTTCCAGCTATTGCATGTATAAGTGAATATGGATATTACATTTGAATTGAATAATCTTAGCTTTGTTTTTGTGCTTATAAATTTTGAGTGCCATATGTTTTTAAGATTCTTGAAGGTCAGTATAATTATAATCTCTCTCTCTCTGAACCTTAAGTGCCCAGGGCACATGGGGCTTCCGCAAGGGTTTTCCACAAATGCCTGTCCTTCGCCTTTTTTTCTGCTCTTGCCCAGGTGAGCTCTCTATTGCTCAACATCCTTTCTGTTGTTCTTCTCCATGTCTCTTTTGGTCTACCCTTACTTCTGTTCCCCTGTGGTGTCCATCTTAGTGCTATTTTTGGTAGTGAGTTGTCAGTCATTCGGAGCACATGTCCCAACCATCGCCAGCGTCTTTCCTCAGTAACTGTTGTCAGTGGCTTCATCTGCATTTCTGCCAATAAGATGTTATTTCTTACGGTGTTTGGCCAAAATATTTTTCTAATTCTTCGTAAACATTCGTAAAATTCTTCGTAAACATAATTATAATACAACACCAAAAAAAAAAAAATGGTGCTGGAAATGAAGTGGTTGTGCACTCCATATTAAACATCTGTGGAGTAACAGGCATATAGTAGTAGTTAAATACACAGAAATGTTGACAGGTTTGATGTAAAGAACAAAGCTAAGATTTCAAAGAACGTCAGAACTGTTATAAATTCACCCCAGCCGAGGGCATCTGAAGAAAATAAGAAGCAAGAACAAGCTGGTGGAGAACTCTTGAAGCTGAAGCAGCTCTGCACAGATCCTGGCTGCTGACAGCAAGAAGTGTTGGAAGAATCAGAGACCGCCCTACAAGATACAATAAACCGGAAGAACCCAGTTTTGGGGTGCGAGGATTTGGAAGAGTTAAGATGGTGCTGGAGTGAATGATGCTTCATTGATCAGTGTTCTTGATGTGGATGAATTAAAACATCTATGTGAACTGTACTGAAAAAATCTTGCCAAAAAATTTACTCAGATACATGAACACTGGGATTTCTTAAGTCTTTCTGTGTCATGACTGACCTTGAACTTAATTTTTTTTCACCTGTTCAGGCTGGGGTGGAACTCATCAAGAGGGCAGACACAGAAGAGCTGCGATCTGTCTTTGAGAAGGTATGTAAATGTCTTATCATCATTATCATCATGTGGTGCTGGCCAAACAGCATCTGAAAGTATTCTCTGGCTTCCTGTTGTAGTCTGTTCGTTCACCCTTACTGGTGTTCTTGTTCTTTTGCAATCTTTTCTCCATCCAGAATAGTCTTCATTAACACGCCATGTTTGCAGTTTTTAAACTGTTTAATAAAGATGGAGAGAAAAATGTCAGTAAATGAACCACTTTCGTTAAGTACAAACAGATGAATGCATGGTTTCATCACTTAAAAGTCACTTTGAGATGTTTTTGTCTCTAATATAACAGAAATGGATTGTTTTTGTTCTTAATAGAACATATATGGATTGTTTTTGTCCACATTAGAACAGAAATGGAATTCTCCCCCCCCACCCACCCACCCAAAAAAATGGATCATTTTTGTCCCTAGTGAAACATAGGTTGTTTTAAAGTGTAAAAGGATTTTTTAAATGATCCTGTGGTTGTTTTAAATCATGAAAGGATTTTATGATGATCCTGTGGTTATTTTAAAGCATAAAAGGATTTTATGATGATCCTGTGGTTATTTTAAAGCATAAAAGGATTTTATGATGATCCTGTGGTTATTTTAAAGCATAAAAGGATTTTATGATGATCCTGTGGTTATTTTAAAGCATAAAAGGATTTTATGATGATCCTGTGGTTATTTTAAAGCATAAAAGGATTTTATGATGATCCTGTGGTTATTTTAAAGAATAAAAGGAATTTATGATGATCCAGCAGTTATTTTAAAAGCGTGAAAGGATTTTATGATGATTCTGTGGTTAAATAATGGCACTTACAATTTCATGAAATTCAGCAATAGTAATTAATTGGCAGCTTGGCTGGTACTAGAGTACCACTTTAGTAAAAAAAAAAGTTTTAATATTTAAAATTTAAACTCAATAAGCCTGTTAAGAATAAAGATACACTGTAAATGTTTTGTATATTGAAGTTTCTGATAACCATAGAAGTGTCATTTAAGTACATATGACATACAAAAATGAAACCTACATGAGAATCCTAGAAGTGTTATATAAGTAAAAATGAAATGAATGGTTTGTTTTTTTGACTTAAGTGGTGTTTATGTGCTCATTTGTGAGTAATTTTTAAAAAAATTCATTTGTTTTTTTATACTTTGACATTCCACAGTATGCGTCCAAGCAGGTTGGTTCAGAGAAGTTTATGACATACGCTGACCTGATCTTGAGGTACCTGCAGGTGCTGGAAAGTGATAAATACAACCCATATACTTTTAATGTGTTAGCTTCCTGTGTGGACACATCTAGAGATGGGTGAGTTTTGGGGAAGCCTGAAGTGTGCTGTTCTGCTTGTCCCGGGTAGATCCATGTTTATTTATTTATGTGTCCTTTGCAGGGGATGAAGACGCTGTCCGATGAGGCAATCAGCGACCCATATCTGATATGCCATTGTCAGGGTTAGTGAATCATTGCTGACTGAGACCCTTTCCCACCTCTCTGTTGGTACCCCTAGTAACAGGCCTAGCCTGGCTAACGGGGCAGTGATTGCCATAGTCCCCGTGGTGGTGGAGTCTGCTAAAGAAGCACTGCACACCCTGTGCTTTTTAGCTGTACTCCGGGACTGAACAAAACAGCTGCCATAACCCGCTCCCACGCCAATAAGATGCTGTGCCTCAAAATCTCTACAGCATTGGCTGCAAAGAACACCAGCTCGCAGTTACAGGGAGTTGATACAAGTAGAAGTACAAGTGTCCTTTGCAGAATGCTACTTTCTTGATAACATGTTTGAAAGTGTCAGGCTAGGTTGCCTTCTTCAGTGAGTGTAGTGTTTTATAATGTCAGCGATGTCCTGGGTTGATCATCGTAGTGTTTTATAATGTCAGCGATGTCCTGGGTTGATCATCGTAGTGTTTTATAATGTCAGCGATGTCCTGGGTTGATCATCGTAGTGTTTTATAATGTCAGCGATGTCCTGGGTTGATCATCGTTTCAGCTTCCTAGTTTTTTTTTTCCAGAAGCTGTGCTTTCTGTTAATGTTCTCAGTAGACCCCCATTAGTTATTCAGTGCAGCATTTGACACAAAAATAAAGTACATATAATAATCTTATCTTATATCTTATATCCTTCCCGTGCCGTTAAACGTCACATAGGGCTCGCAAAGTAGTTCGCCAATTTTTCCTGTCTTCGGCGAGTCTTTCAACCTCATCAAAGGATTTTATGCCTGTTAACTTGGCCTCTCTTAATAATGTCCTCTTCAGAGTTTCCCGCGGTCTGCCCCTTTTTCTTCGGCCTGTTGTGTTCCACTTGATAGCTTGTTTTGGGATTCTCTGATCATTTCTTCTCATCAAGTGACCAACATATGTCCATCTCCTACATATAATAATGGTATACAGAAATTGGTATGCAAAACAGCAGTGGAATGAAAACAGTGTTAATTACGGTATTGATATAGAAATAATAATGGTGTTCAGAAACTGGTTAACAAAACAGTAATGGAATAAAAAAAAACATTAATTGCAGTACAGGAAAAACAAAAATCAACAGTATTAAGTGCAGTCAACTAGCTGTAGAAATGGGTACCTGACTCCCTTCTGGAGTTGGGGAAGGAAAGGCGGGCAGGCGTGATACTGACCATATCATCCTCTAGTGTACTGACAGGCCACGGAAAATATTGGCACTAAAACCATATCCAGACAGGCACTGACATGGAATCCTCAAGGAAATAGAAAACAAGGAAGACCTAGACTTACTTGGAGAAGAGAAATTAAGACAGTGCTCAGAGACCAGGGATACACATGGAAGGAAGCGGAGAATAATTCCAAGAACATGGATGACTGGAGAGCCTTTGTCTGTGGCCTGTGCTCTCGGGGGAGTGAAAGGTGATGATGATGATGATGAACACCATATCCCTATGTGCTTCTAAGGCATGGCAGGATTACCTTTACTTTTTACCTTTTTATTAAGTGCAGTGTGCGATACAAATGGAACTCTTCAGAGTTTTTTAACACTGGACACCAAACATTTTCTCTCTTAGCTTTGTGACACTCAGAGATCAGTTGTTTCAGTATAAAGAAATACAATTTTTCCTTTCTGTGAAGAAATTTTTCCTCTAGAAACTCTGGGGCTCGGATTTCTTTTCTTATTTCAGACCCTCATGCCCCCACAACTATGTCATTCCTCAGACGAGAACTATTTCTGGTTCTTGTATGCCCTGACTTATATCATTTGTTTCCCCAGACTTATATCATTCTTCTATTTCTGGTTCTTGTATCTTAATCTTACATCCTTCCCATGCTGTTAAACGTTGCATAGTTGTTTACTAAGTTTTCCTGTTTTTGGCAAGTTTTTCAACTTCATCAAAGGATGTTATGCCCACTAAACTGGCTTCTGTTAACAATGTTCTCATTAGAGTTTCACGTGGTCGACCTCTATTTCTTCAGCTTGTTGTGCTCCACTTGATAGCTTGTTTTGGCATTCTCTGATTGTTTCTTCTCATCACTTGTATCCCCAGACTTATATCATTTGTATCCTCAGACTTATATCATTCTTTTATATTTATATCATTATATTTATATTTATTTATATCATTCTTCTGACATGAACCTTTTCTGACTCTTGTATCCGCAGACTTATATCATTCTCAGAGTTTCAAGGATTTGAGGCTCTTCTCTGTGCACCAGATGCCATGTATGCCCTTGCCTTTCAGATTTTTGACAGAAATGGAAATGGTTTTATCACTTGTGGTATGTGATGGTTTATGTTATTTGTGGTATGTGATGGGTTTTTTTATCACTTGTAAGATTTGATGACTTTTCTGTTACTTGTGGTAAGTTGTTTTTGTTACTTGTGTTGGGTGGTTTTAGCTATTTATTTGTGTTAAGTGGTTTTTGTTACTTATGTTGGGTGGTTTTAGCTATTTATTTGTGTTAAGTGGTTTTTGTTACTTGTGGTAAGTAGTGGTTTTTGTTATTTGTTGTATGTGATACTGTCATCACAGGTTTTATATCTTGGCTCAAATGTGACATTTGAATAAAGAGTAAAAATTTTAAAAAAAAAAACTAAAGAGAATTAGCTGTGATATGTGGTGGTTTCATGACTTAATGGGAACATAATTATTTGTGAACAGGGCACACTTTTGTTTAAAAAAAGAGTATATGTATGTTGCATTTTGGTCAGGTTTAAAAAAAAAAGTAGTTTAAATGTGCTATGATATTGTTTGAGTAATTGGCTGTCAATGTTTCTGAAAATAGGCCGGTCCACACAAAGATCATTGGAAGCAAAGCAGTAGAAATGTGGTTTATCAGAAGAATGTTGTGAATTCCTTGAACAGCAAATATTACTAATGAAGAATGTATGAGAAGAGCTGGAGAGATGAGAAGAATCTTATTAAAAAAAAATATATATATATGAGAGGCAGTGTACTTTCATAGGACCTGCGATAAGCAGAGGAGGTACTGAAAATATTGTGACACAAGAATAATGGGAAGGAAAGGCCAAGGGAAGGCTGAGGGAAATGGTGCTGGATAGTTTGATAAGATGGTGTGAAGTGAGATCACCAGCTGAACTGATGGCCTGCATGAAGAATTGGATACTGTGAAGAAACATAGTAGCCAGCGCTGGGTGCAGTGGCAGATGATGATGATGATGATTTGAAAGTAGATATTAGCTCTTGTTTCGTGCAAATATGATTAGCTCTTGTTAGGAACAAAGGTTACATCTTGTGTAGTAAAATCATTAGGTCTTATTTCAAATGGTTATTAGCCCTTGTTGAATACACTTATTGGGTCTTGTTTCAAACAAGTCGTTGTTTGAGAAGCAAAAGAAAAGGTTGCTTGATACTGGATACTGATGCACTTCATTGGCATGTTGTTTCAGATGAGTTTGAGGATATCATAAAACACACAACTCTCAATGAGATCGTGCCATTCAGCTTTGACTGTGACTTCATTCGCCTCCATTTTGGCAAAGACAAATCAAGAAAAGTCACCTATGCAGAATTCACACAAATTATTCATGTAAGTATGTTGCCATGTATAGCTTTGTGAATATTTTTTTTTTTATACATTAACTTAGGGCTTCTCAATATTTTGATGATTATATACCACCAGTAAATTAGACTCTTGAAAACAAATGTCTCAGGAAAATACTTGGTATAAAGTGGAACGAATTTAAGAACAACACAGATAAGACAAATGAGCAAACAACAACCTGTCTCATGGGTGATCAGAAAAAGAAGATGGACATATGTAAGCCATATGATAAGAAGAAACAGTCAGAGAATACCAAAACAAGCTATCAAGTGGAGATCAGGCTGAAGAAACTCTAAAGTGGACAGTGTTAAGAAAAGCCAGTTTAGTGGGCATAACATCCCTTGATGAAGTAGCAGAACTCGCCAAAAACCGGAAAACTTGGCAAACAACTATGCGAGCCCTATTGACGTCTTAACGGCATGGGAAGGATATAAGGTGTAGGATACCACCAGTGGATTGCCAGATATGTCCCCAGTATAGCAGCATATGAGTTACTAGGCATGTTATGACTGTTCATGACTTGCTGTACAACAAATACTTAAGCAAGTGATGTGAGGTTGGTCATTTGGCAGTGTAACTGGATCATTATTGAACATGGTCATGATAGGGGGTTTTTTGGTGTGATTTTGTGGGGTGGGAGGGGGGATAACCATGGTGTGGATGCTAGAGGATGGAAGTATGCAAGGTCTTTGTCAGTCTGCTTGAGTACCGAGAAAGTTAATAGACATTATATACGTGAGATGTTGGAGTTGGACTTATGCTTGGACCTGTTCTTCAATGTTAAGGTCATTTCTGAGTCGCAGTCAGAGTCAACGTGAAGTGTTCGTTTTTTTTAATGTTGTTGTATGTGAGCAGTCACTACTTACAACATGACTCATCACATGTACACTCATCTGCCACTGGATCAAACTGTACATGTCTGAGGGGCACAAACGTGTACACCATACCCCCTTTGTCAGACTGATGAAACCATCATCCTCACCACCAGTTCTGTTAGGTATCAAGGCAGTTGGACACTTCTGTTACAGTGGAGCCTGCAGGGAAGCTTGTTCTTACAGCTGACTGGCCAGAAACAAACGGCTGTCTTAGGTGGTTCATGTTCCTCTCGTTCTGCTTTTCTTATCCTGTGCTTCAGGACCACAAAGGGTACCCTCTTCTATGTGGTCCTGAAGCACAGGATTAGAAAAGCAGAACGAGATACGAGAAGAACATAACTACCTAAGACAGCCGTTTGTTTCTGGCCAGTTAGCTGTAATATATTATATTGGTTATATTATCCATATTGGTTATGTTATGAGGCAAATGAACAATTCTGTTATGATGGAGCCGACAGGGAAGGTGATTCTTCTACCTCACTAGTCAAGAACAAGTCCGTGGTTTCTGTAAGGCCTGGGACATTAGTTCTTAGTCTGTCACACAGTGCCCGAGACATATGCACATTTTTTGTTAACATTCATCATGGCCACCCTGTTTTATCAGGAATGATGTGACGCTTATTTTTCACAGTGATAGTAATAATTGTTAAAAATTGTTAAATCATAAATATAGAACAACATTATATGACTTGTTATTAATTTTTTTGTTTTCCTTAAGTTGTTGGTAGTCTGCTAGTGTAAAAAAGTGGCAATGAAGTCAAGAGTCAGAAGTAATTTTGGGTGGATCTAGAGTGTCCAAGTCAGTGTTGGGATGTAGCAGCTGCACAGCCTTGCACAAAAGCCCACCACTTCTTGCCTGACTTTTCACACTAGGGTGGATGCTACTGGGTGCCCCTAATAGTCCTCAGAGGCTGGAAATAAGATGTAGTCTCTGGGTACCGCTGCGTTAAAGAGCAGAGGACTAAATGGAGGTTCATCATCATCATCAGGTGCCGTGCCGACTGGCGTTGGCTATTATGCTTCTCCAGAGTACCCGATCCTTCATGCAGGCCATCAGTTCAGTTGGTGATCTCCTCTCACACCATCCCGTCAGACTGTCCAGTATCATTTCTCTTGGTCTTCCTCTTGATCTTCTTCCTTCTATTTTTCCTGTTGTTATAATATTTTCAATGCCCCCTCTTCTCATTGCATGAGGAGGTTGCACTAGGTGAAACTTGCAGGAAGCCCCAGCGTTATTCACTCAGCCAACAAGAATGATCAGTTTTCAGATCTCACTGAGAATGAGCTTCCATGGTCACATCACATTCTGGAAGTGGAAAAGCCATAAAATTATTACAAGCAAAACATTAAATTGATACAAGGATAAAACCAATATATGAAAAAAAAGGGTGGCCTGGTTGTGCGAGTGGTTTCTGTGCTCAGACTACTAATACAGCAGTACCAGGTTCAAATCCCAGCAGCAGGGGGATTTTTTTTTTTTTCTGGTACCACCACACTGAAAAAGTCTCAGGGTCCACCCAGCCTCTAAAAATGGGTACCAGATAAATCTGGGAAGGTAAATGAGGGCCAGGAGTTATACTGGCCACACTATGTTTTCATGTATTGATGATCTTGAAAATACGGGCCTGATACCATATCCCCAATATGCCTTAATGGCATGGAAACGGGGATTTTACCTGTTTTTTTATTTTTAAAAAAAATCATTACTTAACTTTCTTACAAAGCAAGAACGCCATGTAGTTGTTATTAATTTTTTTTATCTTAGCCAATTTGCCATTTTTTTGTTTTCAGTTTGTCACATTACTATATGGACAGGAACTATCAACTATCATATTTGTAGATATAATTTTTTCCCCATAAAGCAAATCCAGATTTTAAAAAAAAATTTTTTTTTCATGAAAACAAAAGAAAGTTATGAAGCTTCTAAGGAACAACCTTGCTGGTGAAAGGGTTATGGATTCTGCAATTTTTATTTGTTTATTTATTAATTTTTTTTTTTTGGTTTCCTACATTTTAGGATTTTCACGAAGAGCACGCGTGGCAAGCTTTCCGAAGAAGGGACAAAAACAACAATGGCTACATCTCGGCCAAAGATTTTGAGGAGATACTTCTGAGTTTAAAGGGCTACCTGCTAACACCATTTGTCAAAGAAAACATCATTACAGTAAGTAGCTTCACAAGACTGTTACAGCAGGGGTCTCTAACTTGTCCTATTCTCTGTCAAAACCAGTACCTTGGAAACCTCATTTTAGAAGACGGTAATATCAAGAAGGAAATATTCACAAGAATTTTACAGGAATCTCAGGCCTTTAACAAATTATCAAACACTTAGAAATATCTAATTCTCCATATGAATCTCAGGATCAGAATCTATAAATCCAGTGTACGCTCCATTTCATTATATGTAGCCGAAACATGGAAAACCAGCTGGAGAATCAAAAGCAGACTGAGATGATTTGAAGGAAGATGCCTAAAGAAACTATAAGAATACACTGGAGAGAACGCATGACAAATGAAATAACAAAATGAACGGGCATTGAGAACATTATTAAAGAGGTCAGAAGAAAGATGGGTGTCTGAGTGGCGAAGTGGTTAGTGAACTAGTGTCTCATGGCGAAGGTCAGGGGTTTGAATCCCAGCTGTAGAAATGGGTACCCGACTTCTTCTGGAGTTGGGGAAGGAAAAGGCAGCCAGGCATGATACCAACCATATCACCCTCTAGTGTGCTGACAGGTCAAGGAAAATATGGCCACTAACACCATATCCCTATGTGCCTCTAAGGCATGACAGGGTTACCTTTACTACTACTTTTTTTACAGAAGAAAGATGGAAATAGCTAGGCCACAGACTATGAGCGGATAAAACAAGACACCCCTAGACCACCTTGACCTGGACACCTCAAGGGAAAAGAAAGAGGGGCAGGCCATTAGGAACATGGTGATGCACAATACAAGAAGAACAATAGGAGTTGAAAAAGACATGGTTTGGGGTATCCTGACTTGCTCAAGACAGGATTGGGTGGAGAACCTTTGTTGATGCATTATGCTCCATTGGGAGTACAAAGGACATGATGATGATGATGATTCTATGTCAAAAGTATCGTACAAAAACCAGTTTTGGCTTTCTGATCCTGCATCAAGTTTTGCTTAGACGAGTGTCTCATTTCAAGAACAATATGGGCCACTGTCATTTGTGTTGAGGATGTGAGCCTCAGAGAGAAATTATCTGCTGTAAGTGTATTTAAAAAAAGCAAGATATTCACATGAAAAAATGTTCCCATGTATGGCAAACAGCCTAAATCAAAAGCATATGATATAAATAAAACAATTTGGATCACTTAATAATGAGATGGTTACAAGTTGTTTTTGCCTTCATTTGTTTTTAAAATTCACCTATGTGCATGTTATCATTTGTAGTGTCTTTCTCTCATGAATCATTCAGAAATAATGGGTGTTTTGAATTGCTTATAATATTCTTTTAACAATGGCTGTGGCCTTCTTCTCTCCGCCAGGTCATCATAGGTGAAGGTCACCAGAGACAGATCAGCTATGCCTACTTCACAGCCTTCATCTCACTGCTAAACAACATTGAGCTCATAAAGAAGATTTACTTGGCTGCCACACGGCGGGACACATCAAAACTTCTGGCTAAAGGTACTTACTGCTCATAGAGATCTTTCTTTCTAGCAGACCAGTGGCAGTGCGGCCTGTATTATGAGTCAGCTGGCTGTGGAGTTTTGTTCTTGCTCCGTTTTCATGGAACTGTGAGCGGGACTGTTTTTGCAGTTGATTCAGGGAAGGTAGTGTAACATGAGCATTGTGTCATATGGGGAGTGGGTCACAATGGAACATGAGCATTGTGTCATATGGGGAGTGGGTCACAATGGAACATGAGCATTGTGTCATATGGGGAGTGGGTCACAATAGAACATGAGCATTGTGTCATATGGGGAGTGGGTCACAATGGAACATGAGCATTGTGTCATATGGGGAGTGGGTCACAATGGAACATGAGCATTATGTCATATGGGGAGTGGGTCACAATGGAACATGAGCATTGTGTCATATGGGGAGTAGGTCACAGGGAAGGCAGTGGAACATGAGCATTGTGTCATATGGGGAGTGGGTCACAATGGAACATGAGCATTGTGTCATATGGGGAGTGGGTCACAGGGACTGATTTTTTTGCAGATCCAGAATAAAGCCAATAAGCAGGAAATGGTGCTGTGCTTTTTTTTTTTTTTTTGTTTCAGCAGACTCCATCACCATGGGGGCTATAGCTAGATTGGAGTTTGTTACTGAGAGCACCAACATAGACAGGGTCTTGGTCAACTATGGTTTGTGAGCAGTCATCTTTGTGTGACTGACACACACACCATATAGTTGTCCCATCTTTCAAAATGAGTACCTGACACCATTTTCTGTGGATGAAATGCCTCCATAGTTGAGGATGTTTGCCTGCAACATGAATCATGCCTGACTGCATTTCACCCACAGATATCAGTTGGCATCTGGGTTGTGAAACAGACAGAACTACAAAAGTAAGATTTTTAAGGGCATGCATCTTTCCCATCACAACATATGGCCTGTGAGACCTGGACACTTAACAAAACAGCAGAGAAACACTTAAATGCCTTTGAATTTAAATACTACAGAAGAGTTCTTCAAATATCATGGACACAAAAAAAAAAAAAGAACAAATATATCCATACCACAAGAACTTAATATTGAAGAAGGCTGGCTAGTAAAGAGGATTAAAGAGAGAAAACTTCAATATTTTTGACACGTTAAACATCATGAGAATTTAGATAAGACCGTCTTGGAAAGATACATAATGGGAAAAAGAAAGAGAGGAAGACCAAGGCAAAAATGGCTGCAAGACATTGTTGATGATCTGCAAATGGATGCATCAGTAGCAGGCCATCTAGCTCACAACAAGAGGCCTACAGGAGTGTTGTTAGGGAGGCAAAGTTCCACAAGGGACATGCAAATGAATGAATGAATGAATGACTAGGTTTTACACTTTGAAGAGTAGGATTGACTTCTGTCACAGATACTGAAAAAAAATAAGTCATTGCTTTAATAGTGAAAATGAAGTATTGCAAAGGCATGTATGGACTTTTACTCTATCCCTGTGAAGCAAAATCAGTAAATGGATAAAACAGTAATTGTAAGAAGCAGATATGCATTTGAAGCCTGTTAAGTATATCCATGACAAGTTTGATGTTCTTTACAGCTGACACTGTGAAGATGTTGATGCACAACATTGTATCAGCATGGGAGCGGGTTATGGCAGCTATTTTTTTTCAGTACATGAGTGCAGTTAAAAAAGCAGTGAATGTGCATTACTTCTTTAACAGACTCCACCTCCATGGGGGCCTGTGGCGATTTCCTCAGCGTTAGCCAGGCTGGGCCTGTTACTGGGGGTACCATCAGAGAGATCATCAGAGTCACGGTCAGCTTTGGGTCATCAACCTTAAAGCCAGAATGTCAACTGTGGGTTGCCAACCCTAACACCAGGATATCAGCTGTGGGTTGCCAACTCTGACACCAGCATGTCAGCTGTGGGTTGCCAACCCTAACACCAGCATGTCAGCTGTGGGTTGCCAACCCAGACACCAGCATGTCAGTTGTGGGTTGCCAACTCTAACACCAGCATGTCAGCTGTGGGCCCACAAATTGATGAATGCTAAAAAATAAAATCATAATTAAGAAATCTAGTCATAATTCTTTGAGCAGGCTGTGAGAAGACTGTAATCAGAGAACCTAAGAATTACAGAAAGGAAGGGGGTGTGGAGAGAAAAAAAAAGAAAGAACAAAAGACAGACAGAGAGCAAAATACATGAACATACTGACCAAGTGTAAGACAGGAGTAGAAAGGGCAGCCAGTCTTATTGCAGAGACCAAAATGAGTCCACGGTGAAGAAGTATGATTGCTGACGCCCATCATTATGACTCCTAATGAATTAATGAAGATAAGTTCAATGTGTCATGTTGAATGCCATCTCCCGTGTCTGACTTAACAGAGGAGTTCTTGTATCAGGCCCAGGAGTTCTCTCAGATCACCCCACTGGAGGTTGACATCCTGTATCAGCTCGTGTACCTGCAGAATCAGCAGAGGTAAGCTCTACATAGGCTGGCAGACTTCTCCCATGCCACATTTGTCACGCAGTAGATGAGTAGAGTGACATGAGTTGGGCCGTTGTTAGTTAGATATATCTGGGTTGTTTTTTTTTTCATTTAATTGCGAGAAGAAATAAAATGGTACTGGAAGAAATGGTTGTAAGAAAGAAATATAATGTAGAAATAAACTAGAAAAAAAAAAAAAAAGAAATGTGGCATCAAAAGACTCATTTAAACAAAAAAAAAAGATGAAAGGTGAAAGATTATTTTTAATAAAATATTAATGTTAATTTTTAAAAAAAATCTTTAAAGCACTGTTAAAAAATTATCTATAGAGCATTACACAGAAATAATCTACAGCTGCCATTACTAAATGTGAGCCCCAGTCATCTAGTGTTCCGAGGTTTCCAGGTTTTGTGTAAAATGGTTTTAGATTTGAATTTGGCCAAAATCTGTAGAGAGATCCACATCCAGGATTGGAGAGCTGTAGATCATGGTCATCTGCAGGTTGCTACACTTCTTGGCATATGATGGTAGTGGTGAAGGATACCTTTTATTTTTCTCATGTTGGTATCTGGCAGTTTGTAGTGAATGTGTAATGTATGCATTAGATCAGAGTTTGAGATGTAGTGAATGTGTAATGTATGCATTAGATGAGAGTTTTGTTTATATACACTAGCTCAAAGTGTTGTAGATATGCAACCTCAAAGTTTAGTATATACATTAGTTCAAAGTGTTGTGGATCTACTATCTGAAGTGTTGCATGTGCACAAGCTTGGAGTGTTGCCACTGTCTCAGAGAATCCTGTATATATATCTTTCAGTTGAGATTTATATACATTTGCCCAAAGTGTTGTATATACATTAGCTCAGAATGTTGTATATACACTAGCACAAGATGTTGTATTTTGTGACCATTTTGTTTTGTTTTTTTTCCAGGGGGTTCACAGAAAGATTGAGGTCAAAAATACTTTTTATAATCAAGTTTATTCTTTTTTGACATTTCCCCCCCTCTCTCTCACACTATATTGTATTGGTGCTAGATTTGATGTCCTGCATATTGGTTGTGGCAAACATTGCTAAATCCATGTACGTGAATACTATAAAACTATATTTAGCTTTTGCTAATACATACTTAATAATCTAGTTTAGTGAGCTTCATATGTTTATGTATGAGCTTAATTTACAGTGGAAATGTCCAGACTATCATGTTGTAGCATGGATGTGGAGGTAGCATGGATGTGGAGGTAGCATGGATGTGGAGTAGCACAGTGCATATGGCAGTGGTCTTCAACCTGTGGTCTGCAGTGCTTTGTCGATTTGCCATTAACAAGGACAAAATGAAACACATGAAATTTCCCATAACTCTAGAAGAAAAAAAATTTACTTAGAAGAAACGGTAAACAAATTTGCTACCTCAACAGCTGTATAGACCTGGATGGTGACACCAGAAAAGAAGTTAGAATTGCAAAGGCAATCAAAAGTTATAAGTATGAAAGCAAGGTTAAGATTATTCAACTCATATGTAATATCTGCCTTTATTCATGTGTGTGAAAGCTGGAAAACAACTAAAGAGATATAAAACAAATTAGACGCATTTAAAAACAAATGTCTAAGGAAAATACTTTGTGTACAATGGATGAATTCAAGATCAACACGGAGATAAGGAAGATGAGCACACAACAACCTGTCTAATCAGTGATCAAGAAACTTTGGGAAGTAATGGGAAAAATGTTATTTCCAACACATTTGATACAATTAGCATCTCTGCTGTATCTAGACCAACAGGCAGCAGTAAGAATAAATGGTGAAACAACTTGGTTTGACATAAAAGAAGGGGTCCATCGGGGTGCATATTGTCACCTTACTTATTTAGCTTGTATACTGAAAATATAATGAGGAATGTTAGAGAAGATGTAGACAAAGAATATTACGATGCCATAACAATTGGAGGTTATGAAATATCAGAGATTAGATATGCTGACAACACAGTATTACTGTTCACAATGCAAAAAGGAATGGAAAAACTAATTATGTCAGTCTGTAAGAACAGCGAAGAACAAAACCTCTATCTCAATGCGAAGAAAACTAAATTGATGACAATTGACAAAACAAACAAGGCAGCTGAAATATGTATCAATGAGGAAAAACTGGAAGAAGTGGAGAGTTTTGAATATCTTGGATCACTGCTAACTAATAATGGAGATACAATGAGGGAAATTAAAAGGAGGGCATCTGTCACTCTTCAGAAAGTAAAACAACTAAAAAATCTGTAGAGAGTAACAGACAGAACTACAAAAATAAGATTTTTAAGGGCATGCATCTTTCCCATCGCAACATATACCTATGAGACCTAGACACTTAACAAAACAGCTGAGAAACACATAAATGCCTTTGAATGTAAATGCTACAGAAGAGTTCTTCAAATATCATGGACACAAAAAATAACAAATATACCACAGGAACTTAATATTGAAGAAGTCTGGCTAGTAAAGAGGATTAAAGAGAGAAAACTTAAATATTTTTGACACATTAAACGTCATGATAATCTGGAGAAGGCCGTCTTGGAAGGGTAGATAATGGAAAAAAGAAAGAGAGGAAGACCAAGGCGAAGATGGCTGCAAGACGTCGTCGATGATCTGCAAATGGATGCATCAGCAGTAGGCCATCTTGCTCACAGCCGAGAGGCCTACAGGAGTGCTGTTAGGGAGGCAAAGTTCTGCAAGGGACATGCAAAACAATGAATGAATGATATATCAGCCATGTGATAAGGAGAGACAATCGGACAATTCCAAAACAATCTATAAAATGGGACACAACAGAACAGAGAAAAAGAAGTCAACCACCTGAAACTAAAGAGAGCATTGGGAAAGGCTAAATCAGTGGGCATAAGATCCCTCGATGAGGTTAAAAACGTGCTGAAAGCAGAAAAGCATGGCAGACTATAAAGTGAGCCCTATGTGACATTTAACGGCATAGGAAGGATGTAATTTTAAGTGCCATCTAATGAATAAAGAAACTTAGTGTAGTTGGGAAAAAAAAAAGGTGCTTTTGTGTTATAAAGTTGGGAACCACTGATACAGAAGTTGGCAGCTCAGTATAAATAGAACATTCTGTAGATCAGCCATTGTGTTGAAAAGAATTGACTAAAAAAGTTAGGAGATCTTACTCTTGTGTTAAAAGAAACGTTATGAAAATTGGAGAATAGCCTGCAATGTAAGGGTAACAGAAGTTGTACACATATGCAAGTGTTAGATGATGCCGCTGCCTCTAGATGGCGTGTTTTGTTCTACTAGACCTTGCTACTGCTTCATTCCGTTTACAAAAATTGATATATTTGTTTCCTTAAAAAAAAAGACAAAACAACCCTGCCTGCAAATTTTGCCGAGTTCAACAATTTTTTGCTTTCCTAAAACTCCACTAAAGTTTAGGCATTTAGGGGCCTTGATTAAATTGTGTTAACAAAGTTACTGTTATATCTTTTAAAAATTTATTTATTTATTTTTTTAATATGAAAAATTGTTTCAGTCTGTTGGCACAAGCAAGAATTTCTGCATGGTTTAAAAAAAAAAAGTATTAGTCTAAAAGTTGTGCATTAATTTGAAGAGAGGATAACTTTTGAGCTTTCTTCTGTGCACGTTATGTTACATATTCTCTTCCTCCCACGGGCACACACACAAACACACACGCACTTCCCTCCCTCCCCGCCCATCACTGCCAGCAGAATATTTAAACAGGTAAAGGCAAAGTTCCCGTTTCCATGCCATTAAGGCATATTGGGGAATACAGTGTTAGGCCCGTATTTTCCACGACCTTCGGCACATGAAAGTGTGAAGAATATTTAAATACAGGCAGAAAATAGAATTGCACCAAATACTCCCGCAACCTGACATAACGAGCTTCCCTCCAGTCTTGAACTAGTTGATTCTGAGACGACATTTCTGCTTATCCAAGACAAGTCATTTTTGAAAAATTGAAATGCGAGTTTGCAGTAAATCTGATTATAGCAGCTTTTTGATTTTGTTTTTTTTTTTTTTTGTTGCTCACAGATTTTTTTTTTTTCCTGTGTACAGAAATATCGGTAACATTGTAATTCATTGCAAAGCTGTTTCCCATTCCTCGCCTACTGCTGCTTACTCTGTTGATGAGCTGTTTTGTTTTCATTGGCTGTATTCTTTCCTCGCCCCAAGCTTTGTTTTCAACAAGAGTAACCATCCCACCACCCCCAGCTGGCCGGAACAATATACTGTGGACGGATGGATAGACTGATGGATGGAATGGTGGAGGGAAGGATTGAAGGATGGACAGACAGATTGATGGCGAGAAGGATTGATGGATGGACAGACAGATGTATGGACAGACACATTGATGGAGGGACAGATGAATGGATGGATGGATGAAAGACACACGCACAGCAGCACCATCACCACATTTTTAACCGAAAAGTGCTGAAATGTCAGACTTAGAGCCACTTACATGATTGACAACTTGACTTTAAAACTAATGTTCTTTGTGAGGCTTTTGATGACATATCTTAATGCATATTTGTTTAACTATGATTGCCGTAACTCTTTGTTCTTAGAGTTAGTTTTGTTTGCTGTGATAAAATTAACACTGTATTTATTAGTTGTGAAAATCTGATTCTTATTAACTCATGTGTCTCACCTGTGGTAACTAGTTTTCTGTATTACAGATTTCATAAGCTATTCTGCTTTCTTGTGATGTTTTTCTGTCTTGTCCATTCCTTTTTCTTTCCTCTCTCTCTCTCTCTCTCTCTCGTCTCTGTCTTCTTTCCCCATGTCCTATTCTGTTCTTTTCTATCTATCTCACTCTTCCCCTCTCTCTCTCTCTCTTCCCTCACCCCTGCTCTCTCTCTCTTATCTCTGTCTTCTTTCCCCATTTCCTATTCTGTTCTCTTCTATCTATCTTGCTCTTCCTCTCTCTCTCTCTCATCTCTGTCTTCTTTCCTCATTTCCTATTCTGTTCTCTTTTATCTCTCTCTTCCCCCCCCCCCCCCCCCCCCCCAAGTGTTTACTGTAGCATGTTTTTAAACACTGAAATTAGACTGCTAGTATTTTACATTGAAATTATTGCTCATCAGTTTGATTAACCAGTGAAGTTATCATGAAGATTTTTTTTTTTTTAAACAGTGAAATTATAGTAAACTGCTTACCTACTAGTTTATGTGTTTCTTAAACAACCAGTCAGTCAGAGCAGCACAATCTGCTGTTTATTTTGAACAATCAGCTGGTCACACAGTCTTCTCTTCTATTTTTAGCAGGCTTATTTGCTTTTCTAGTAATGATTTCAGTAGAATTTTGGCTACAACAGAAAGCGAAGACTGTTTTTAAAACGTTTTATTTAACCTTGGAGTAATAGTATCAAGGACAGATTACCTGACAGGAAAGAGAAAAAGTTTGTTTGTGATAAATAGAAGTAGAGCGTTCAGATAAGGTTGTGACAGATTTTATTATTATTATAATTTTAATAGTTGGCTGATAAGATTGCTGTGTTAGAGATTGTTGTCTGCATGGTCTTGCAGAAACAAATGTTGGCTTGTCAGCGGATTCTTAAGTATTTCTTTTTTTTTTTTTTTAATACTGAGCTGTCTGAGAAATCTGAAGAACATCACGTCATAAACTTAAAAAAAAAAATGGAGAAGTAAATTAAAGATAATTATGTTGGAGTGACGGCTTGGTTATCAGGGCCAGCGAATCAGATGCCTAGTTAGTGTGCCTGGTTAATGGGTAAGGCTTACTGTGGTCCCTTTAGGTAGTGGAGCCTGCTGAGAAACTGGCAGTTGGGGTCCACTCTTGATCTTAAACAGTCTACTCTGACGCAGTTTATGTGTTATGTAACACTTTCACTGTATCGCTGCTAAGAACGTCCTTATCACAGCTGGGGGGGGGGTGTTAAACTTCAATTTAACAACCTGTAAGTACAGGCATAGTATGACTGTCTTCTTCTTTGTCTTCTTCTTTGTATGCATAACATTTCATTAGCAGTAATGCGTGGTATCCTGATTTTTGCAATGCGCCTTCTGGCTGGGTAACTCCAACTTCAGCACCTTTCCTTGCTCAGACTGCCATGAAGACAGTGGTGTAGGCTTGGCCGGGCCAAAACTTTGTTTCCAGCCTCTGGTGATTGTACTTTAGCCCCTTCTCCATGTCAGACACCCAGTGTGCAACACTGGCTGGCCAGGTGGCTTTTAGACAGTTCCACAGAGACAACCCGACTTTGGGATGAGGAATCAGATGAGTGCCTCAATTGTATCCTTTGGATATCCATTCCCCGCCACCTATAGTCTACTGGCTATGTTTTGTTTACATCATTCTGATAGCCATTGTTGTAAAGTCCCATAGGCGTGTCTTGTCCTGGATTCATTGGTTTCACACCAGATTTTCCTCATCCCTGCCGGCAGTCTCCATGTCCCCATCCATCCACCAACCTGACATTACATTTTACAAAAATAACAATTACAATTGGTGTTGATTGCTACAGGTTTCTGGACTACAGAAGTAGGTCAGAGTTTTTAAGCAATCAGATCTATGTTCTCTGTCTCACAAAGACTTATGTTAAGATAAGTGTGTTCTTAAAGCAGTTGTTCCCAGGGGTATAGAATGATTGTGTTCAGCTTTACGTTCAGAGTCACTTTCTTTTATGTATTATCTGCCCTCCATAATACAGCCAGTGAGAAACAAAAGAGCTTGTGCATAGTGAAGTGATTTAGCACAGTTTTGTATAGTTAGCCTTTGAAAAAATGCTAGACAAGACATGAGGGAAAGAAGAATGAGAAGAGAATGGCTGTAACTTGAAGCATGAAAGATTCTGGTATGGTGAGCATCCGCCTAGTCACATGACAAATATTATAATATCCATTTGGCCGTCTAGAAGTGTTAAATGGCTGAGTAGGCAGAGTATTGTTTCTCATGGCTGCCCACTGTACCAAAGTCTGTGGTTCAGGTCATAGTCGTTTGCCTGTCAGTCTTTATAACTTATACTTGACCTAATTTGTAGAAGGAAAATGGCTGCTAAAAATTGAGAATGCTTAGAGTGAGTCATACCAAATCCTACAGTACACGACATGGGTGCATAAAGGGATAAATTGACTCTTGCAGTAAATCCCATGTGTGGGACCATAGTCAAGTGAGTGAAAAAAAAATGGGTTATATTTTCATGCTGTTGTTAATCTTAATTCATTATGGAAAGAATATTTTTAACCTATAAAATAAACCTGTCCAGAACTGCCATTTATGTATATGGAAAGTGTCTTTTCAACTCTACAGTTTGATGACATATGCAGATCTGGATGTCTTGTCACCCTTGGAAGGTCGTGAGACCCCATTTAAAATTCAGATGCAGATAGCAGAGGTGAGACTTCTTGCCCTTTCTGATGAGAAAGTATTTGTAATTGCCCCATTTAAGCAGTGTGAACAGCTCATAACAGTCAGGAACAAGAAGTAGAACTCAGTATTTTGACACAATGGCTTTGTTTAGATGCAGTAGAATAAGAGCACATCAGACATCTGGGAAATGAGTATTGGAAAACTAAAGTGCTTTAGCCAGTGTAGAAAGTAGCACTAGAAAGGTGGAGTACTTCCTATACAGTCCTGTGCAATGCTTAGAGCTTCAGCACTGGCCCAGGGTGGACAGTAAGGGCACTGTCCATCTTGATGTATCAGATGATCCTTTAACCATAGAAATGAAAAAAGAATTTGTAACTTATGCAGCTGGACAGGCAAGAAGGGGAAGCATATAGACATGAGTGACAGGTCGGTAGAATACATGAGCAGATTATCAGCATTAAATTTTTTTTTTTTCTTCTTCATGAATAAAGGACCACTCATTAACCATCACAATGGAAGAGGACAGTAGATATGGAGATTTGAAGATGAGTCTTTTTTGATAGAGCATAGGAGAGAATTGATAAGAGATGCTCATGATTGTGTTTGTATGCAAAAGCATACAGAAGCTTGATTGTGTTTTTGTATGAGGCTTTTAATTGTGTTTTTATCCCAGCCTTTTGATTGTGTTTTTATCCAGCAATTTGATTGTTTTCATCCAAGCATTGTGATTTGTATTTTCATCCCAGCATTTTGATTGTTTTCATCCAAGCATTGTGATTTGTGTTTTCATCCCAGCATCTTGATTGTTTTCATTCAAGCATTTTGATTTGTATTTTCATCCCAGCATTTTGATTGTTTTCATCCAAGCATTGTGATTTGTGTTTTCATCCCAGCATTTTGATTGTTTTCATTCAAGCATTGTGATTTGTGTTTTCATCCCAGCATTTTGATTGTTTTCATTCAAGCATTGTGATTTGTTTTTTCATCCAAGCATTTTGATTAGTTTTCATCCAAGCATTTTGATTAGTTTTCATCCAAGCATTTTTATTAGTTTTCATCCAAGCATTTTGATTTGTGTTTTCATCCAAGCATTGTGATTTGTGTTTTTATCCTAGCATTTTGATTAGTTTTCATCTTAGCATTTTGATTAGTTTTCATCACAGCATTTTTATTTTGTTTTTACTCAAGCATTTTGAATGTGTTTTCATCCAAATCCTGTGATTGAGTTTTCATCCAAGCCATTTAATTGTTTTCTGTGAAGGCCTTTGAATGTTTTCATCCAAGTCTCTTATGTGGCCAGTGATTTTGATGATGAGGAAAATGATGATCGTGGACACTTTGTGTATTTATTATACAACCTTCATATAGACAGTTACAGGAAACAACATGAAAATCTGATCCACAGAGAGTACGAAACAATTTTGGGTGCAGTTAGTAGGATATATACCATTTATGCAGGAGTTGGACAATAGAAAAATAGAAGAGGTCATAGTTCAAGGTTTGTCTTGGCTGACCTCAGAGTCCTATTGTGGTTTCACCGAAGTACCTTTTTTTGTTGTGGGGACAGAAACTTCACTTGTTTCTCACATCATTGATCAAAAGCCACGTGTGCGTGAAGAGTACAGTCCCATTTGCCTCTCACTGTGCAGATATTGTCTATTTTCAGAGGCTAATTCCCCAGCACTGGCTGTCAGGTACTCATTTTCATAGCTGCTGGTGGTGGTTCACTAATTTGTAGCCTTCCTGTAAATAGGTCAAGACTGACTTTCCTGTGCTCCATTTCTCCTGTAAATAGGCAGGTCAAGATTTACTTTCCTTTGCTCTGTTTCTCCTGTAAATAGGCAGGTCAAGATTTACTTTCCTGTGCTCCATTTCTCCTGTAAATAGGCAGGTCAAGATTTACTTTCCTTTGCTCTGTTTCTCCTGTAAATAGGCAGGTCAAGATTTACTTTCCTTTGCTCTGTTTCTCTTGTAAATAGACAGGTCAAGATTTACTTTCCTTTGCTCTGTTTCTCCTGTAAATAGGCAAGTCAAGATTTACTTTCCTTTGCTCTGTTTCTGCTGTAAATAGACAGGTCAAGATTTACTTTCCTTTGCTCTGTTTCTCCTGTAAACAGACAGGTCAAGATTTACTTTCCTTTGCTCTGTTTCTCCTGTAAATAGACAGGTCAAGATTTACTTTCTTCTTCTCCATGTCTCCCACATCCAAAAATGTGTGCATTAGCATGCAGAGAAAAGAACTTTTGATCATTCCTCGGTGATGTGTGATATTTTAATGTTTCCCCTTGATATATTTGAGCACACATAAAAATTATACTGAAATCCTGCAAACTGAAATACTGACTATGCCTCTAGTCTAGGATGAGATAATATTGAAACAATGCAGGACTGATAATGTCTGTTTTTATGCTATCTGTCATTAGAGATTTATCAGAGGGATGCGAAACATAATAAGATTTGTTGGGGGGGGGGGATGTTCCATTGTAATCCTGATGAGAAATATTTATGAGTACCATATAATTAATCATTCATTGGATCTCAAAGCAATTGCCAGAAACAAGAAAACTTTTCCAGTTCTCTGTATGGTTTTTTTTTTTGAAAATATGATTAGTTCATGGACCACATTAGTATGCTTACACATAGGTATCACTGTGCTTGGTGTTTTGCAGAATGTGAGTTTTTCATGTTATGTTTTTTCTCCCTTGTTTAATACAGCAAAAAATTCGACTAGAGCAGGGTCATACAGAACGGACAGTGTTGTTACAGATAGCGGAGAGTGCATACAGATTTATCCTCGGTGCTATGGCTGGAGGTGGGTTGTTTTTTTTTCTTTAATAGTCTATTCAGAAGGTGTGTTAGATTAGAGCTCTCAGAATATCTTGGAAAGATGAGAGGAGCAACATGAGCATCTCAGGAGGACTGCGGATCAAGACTGGCAAGCTCCACCAAGAAAAGGTTATCTGTCTTCAGTCATGTTAAGCAACACAGTGGCCTAGAGCAGTGGTTCCCAGTTAAACAAAAGTACACGGACGACAACATCCCCCCCCCCCCCCAAACTGCCATACTTTGGGAAAGTTTCATATCTGTGTGGTAGCTATGTGCTTTAAATGAAAAAAAGAACTTTTTTTTTTTTTAAAAGAAAATATGGGTAACCTTTAATGAGTAAATGCTACACTACACTAAAAAACACAAAGAAAAAAAAACCACAGATCTTTCCTCCACATATGGTTTTGCCGTAACATCGCTTGTTAAACTTTCCACAGTGAAAATTTTATTTAAAAAAAAAAGATCTTTTGCCACGTACCCCCAACATAGGTTGTGTGGACTCCTGGGGGGTCTGTGGGCCACCAATTTGGAACCACTGGCCTAGAGAGAATAGAGATGGAGGGTATGATTCCTTCGAAATAAGAATATGGAGGGATAGAGTGACATCAGTGACATCTTTGATCACTACTTACCAGATCATCCTGACTATACAAGATTGTTTTTGGATTTGGCTTATCAAGAGAGTCAGTGTTCCACAATCTACGTGCTACATGAAGGTTTTAGATGGAATATACACATTCAAGGTTAAAGGTAAAGTCACCATTTCCATGCCTTCAAGGCATATTGAAGATACAGTATCAGGCCTGTATTTCCAAGACCTTTGGCACATGAAAGTGTGATGTGGTCAGTATCACACCAGGCCACATTTACCTTCCCAGATTTCTCTGGGGGCCCATTTTTTAGAGGCTGAGTGGACCCTGGGTGCCTTTTTTTTGAGTGGTGGACCAGAAAGCGTTCCCATTGGTGGGACTTGAACTCGATACCACCGGATTAGTAGACCTTCCATACAACCAGGCCAAGATGTTAAGAGCTTATTGAAAATGATATAGATAATGCTTGGGAACACAAGAAAGCCAGTGAAAGAGGATCCAGTGAGTTGTATTTTTTACTGGTCTCTCACACTTGAAAGATAGTGAGCTTTAACCCTGCAGCCAATGCCCTCCGGATAACCCAGTCGTAAAAGCCTTCTCAACACGTTAGCACTGAGGAAAGCTGCAGAATATCTGTCTGCAATGCAAGACATGCCAGACTGCACTGAAAACACGGCTGTCCTCAAACAAAGAGAAAATATATCCAAAAAAAAAAAATCAGACCTGTGTATTTATAGGAGGTGAATGCACATGCATTTGCAAGCTACATCATATATAGAGAAGGTAATGTTTTAGAAACTGATGATTTGAAAAAGATTGGACGAGCTCCTGAAAGTTGTAGAACAATACATAAGGCGTTTTTTTTAAAGAGGGTTTGAATAAACAGCCTTCTTGTGTTATTGAGAATAAAAGTTATTACATACTGGTTGCTCTATAAGTTCTTTCTTATCCTTGCATCCAGCCACTGGAGCTACAGCGGTTTATCCTATTGACCTGGTCAAGACTAGAATGCAGAACCAGAGGTCAACATCCTTCGTAGGAGAGTTAATGTATAAAAATAGCTGGGATTGTGCTAAGAAGGTATGAGAGCAAGGTTATAGGTTATGATTGTCACATGTTGTCTGTGATTGTCTTATGTCACTTGTTGTCTGTGATTGTCTTTGATTATCAAATGTTGTCTGTGATTGTTTTATATTGTATGTGATTGTCTTATGTTGTCTGTGATTGTCAAATGTCTGATTTGTCATATGTTGTCTGTGATTGTCTTATGTCAGATTTTGTCTGTGATTGTCTGTGATTGTCAAATGTTGTCTGTGATTGTTTATGTTGTTTGTGATTTGTCTTATGTTGTCTGTGATTGTCAAATGTTGTCTGTGATTTGTCAAATGCTGTCTGTGATTTGTCTGAAACAAGCAGCAATTTCAGTCTTTATAGATTGCTGTTACAAATGTTGTCTGAGACCTGGGAAGGTTGCGTCACACTGTAAACTGTCTTACTTATTCACCTGTTTGCTTACGGGAAAGCAGACTTCTGGCCGTTTTCTAATATTTAGTTTTGTTTTTTTTTTTTTTTATTCTTCAAAACTAAACTTGAACCTCATTTTATTCTAAACTAGTTATTTCAGTTTCCAGTTTATTCTATAGGGTTTTTCATGAAGCTGTTCTGATGAAATGGTAAGCAAAATATGAATGGTTAGCCACGTTCTTCTGTTTTTGATCACACTGAATCTACAGTTTAACTCTGTCGTTGATGTCTTTAGGTTTTTTTGTTTTTTTTTTTTCCCCTGGGTGAGTTTCTGCTTTGTGTGCCAGTCCCTGCGGTCCAGTTTGGTGGTATAGATCTTTATACAAGCTCCACCTTCTGCTGCAGAGAAGAAACCTTTTTTTCTTGAATGATGAAGGTGCAGTCCACAGATGTATAAGCAGCATCGTCTGCTGCACAAATGTGCAGAGTATTTTCTTTAATAATGATGATGCTGTACTTCAATATAAACAGCACCTTCTGCCACAAACATCTCTCCCTTTCCAAAAAAAAAAATTCCTTGAATGTTTAGGGTGATGTACACAGTATACAGGAATGTTTAGGGTGATGTACACAGTATATGGGAATGTTTAGGGTGATGTACACAGTATACAGGAATGTTTAGGGTGATGTACACAGTATATGGGAATGTTTAGGGTGATATACATGGTATACAGGAATGTTTAGGGTGATGTACACAGTATACAGGAATGTTTGGGGTGATGTACACAGTATATGAGAATGTTTAGGGTGATATACACGGTATACAGGAATGTTTAGGGTGATGTACACAGTATACAGGAATGTTTAGGGTGATGTACACAGTATACAGGAATGTTTAGGGTGATGTACACAGTTACCTTAGATTATGAAGTACAACATTTGATTTCTTTATGAATGTTCCAGGTTGTGAGGCATGAAGGCTTCCTGGGTCTGTACAGAGGTCTTGCACCACAGCTGGTAGGAGTTGCCCCAGAGAAGGCCATCAAACTGACCATGAATGACCTCATGAGGGACAAGCTGATGCAGAAGGATGGAACCTTGCCCCTCTGGGCAGAGATAATAGCCGGTGGCACAGTAAGCAACTGTGGTTGTTGATTAACTCTTCCTGGGCCTTTAAGTGACGGTTCCAGTTTCTCACATGGTGCCTTTAGTCGCTTTAGCGATGATTGGTTTGTTTCATTAAAAACCCGGTGTAACATTTAGATTGTGAACATTTAGTGCACAAGCCCCATGACCTTTTTCAAAATGGCTGAAGAGTGCTTAGTTACAAGGAAGAAAATGAAGTTTTCTGCGAGAAATTTCAATTTTTGGCGATGTAGATAGGAGTAGATAGGGGTATGGACATGCTTTGTGACCAGACCACTGTTCTTGAATGTATCTCAAGTAGATCTAGACATATTAGATGACTGGAGAAGTAGTTAGAAGGTTATTTCAGACATTCCACTGATAATGCAACATTGAATCACAATATGACATCAACAGGTAGATCTACACATCTCAGATGGTACGTATTGTACCTCTAGACCTATCCGATAGTAAGTTGGACACAATCATTGTCTAAAAAAACATCACATTTACTTCTTTTTTTGTAAAAAAACTCTGCATTTATGACTTATGCATTTAGTTATATTTTGAAACATAATAAGTACACGGAAGTACATGGAAATACTGTGTTTCATTCAATTTTACGACTATACCCCCTATACATATCAAGACCCGCGCTTTTAATCCGGCACCCAACTGAACATCCACATTTCTTCCTGAGGCACAGAAAGAGTTAATTTCTGTGGCAGATGTGGGAAGGATATGTTTGGTGGTTCGGTGCTTGTATTTTTTTATATTTGATGGGATATGTAGCATTGATGGTTAATGGGATATGTAGCATTGATGGTTGATGGGATATATAGCGTTGATGGTTGATGGGATATATAGCGTTGATGGTTGATGGGATATGTAGCATTGATGGGATATGTAGCATTGATGGTTAATGGGATATGTAGCATTGATGGTTGATGGGATATATAGCGTTGATGGTTGATGGGATATATAGCGTTGATGGTTGATGGGATATGTAGCATTGATGGGATATGTAGCATTGATGGTTGATGGGATATGTAGCATTGATGGTTGATGGGATATGTAGCATTGATGGGATATGTAGCATTAATGGTTGATGGGATATGTAGCATTGATGGTTGATGGGATATGTAGCATTGATGGAGCATGGTTTTATGCCCATTTTTCTTACCAAAAAAAAAAAAAAGCTAAGTGTTTAGTTTTTCATCTATTTTTTGTGTGTTTGTATCAGTTGTATTGTTTTTGTGTGTGATCATTGGAAAAGGCTTTTGCCAAAACATTGTTGTATGCTCTTCTTTTATACGTACTTGTCTTATTTTCTGCCATTCTTGTTTCTGCCCCTTTTCCTCGATGTTTCTATCTTTTGTAAAACTGAGCCATACACCTCCATACGCTTCATTACTAGAACAGGTTTTACATCATTCATCATTTTTCTCATCTCTGACAAGGGAAATATAATTACTGCACTATATCCCATGTATACCTTTGTGCTGTGGTTAGTGCACTCACCTTCCAATCAGAGGGACCCTGTTTTGATTTCATAACTTGGGCAGAGGTCCTCAGGCCAGTTGAAACTGGGGTCAACCCAGCCTCAGAATATGAAAGCTTGGAGTTCCCCTAGAAAAACAAAGATGGCAAGGACTCGCACTGGCATATTCAATGCTGTAGTGGCCTAGAGAAGTATAGGTACTAGCACTTCACACCCCCTATCGCATGCAGATGCTACATAACATGGATGTATATCTCAGTGGTGTGTGGGACAAGTCAAGGAAAGTATAGATGCCACACTATAACGCACTAGTTCCTCAGTGGCATGATACGGGGCTACCTTTTAGATGAGAAAATGGGCACATAACCAGAAGTGAAGTGGTATTCATTTGCTGTTTTTCTTTGTCTTCTCTGTGAGGCTGGGGCTTCCCAGGTGGTGTTCACAAATCCTCTGGAGATTGTGAAGATCAGGCTTCAAGTGGCTGGGGAGATTGCTGGAGCAGCTAGAGTCAGTGCTCTCACAGTTGTCAAGGATTTGGGCTTCTTTGGTCTGTACAAGGTGAGTAGGATTTGTATCAGGTACAGGATTATTTTCACCTTTCTGTGTGAGATTTAAGGGTTATTTTGACATTTTTGCATGAGATTCAAGGGTTATTTGGATTTTTCTAAATGTCATATAGTGTCTTTTTGGATATATATGTATGATATTTAGGGTTTATTAGGACATATCTGTATGTGCTGTTGCCTGAGTCATTTTCCAGCAGTTGTTCCCATATTGTCAGTCAGTCATTTGCATGTTCCTTGGGGAACTTTGTCTCCCTAACAGTTCTCCTGTAGGCCTCTTGGTTGTAAGCTAGATGCCCTGCTGCTGATGCATCCATTTGGGGATTATCAACTATGTCTTGCAGCCATCTTCGCCTTGGTCTTCTCTCTTTTTCCCCTTTATGTACCCTTCCAAGACGGTCTTCTCTAGATTATCATGATGTTTAATGTGTCCAAAATATTGAAGTTTTCTCTGTTTAATCCTCATTATTAGCCAGCCTTCTTCAATATTAAGTTCTAGTAGTATGGATATATTTGTTCTTTTTTTTTGTGTCCATGACTTTTGAACATATCCCATATTGTAAAACACTGAAAACATTGATTTTGAATATTCTGCATTTAGTTTTCTGGCTTATCTTTTTGGACATCCAGATGTGGTCAAGTGTGGTTCAAGCTTGATGGCCTGTATTATTTTTATTTCAGTTTCTTTACTACTGTCTCTTTCTGCTGTTAATTTACGTCTGAGTGGCGAAGTGGTTAGTGTACTGGTCTCGTGGCGGAGGTCGGGGGTTCGAATCCGGTCAGAGGCACTCCAGTCACCCAGCTGTAGAAATGGGTACCCGATTTCTTCTTGAATTGGAGAAGGAAGGGCGGCCAGGCATGGTACTGACCATATCACCCTCTAGTGTGCTGGCAGGTCAAGGAAAATATGGGCACTAACACCATATCCCTGTGTGCCTCTAAGGCATGATGGGATTACCTTTACCTTTAATGTAAATTCCTGAACTTCTTCAGCTGGCAAATGGTTCACTGTGATACATCAAGTAGCCTGTGTAAGATAAAAGGAGTGTTCTGGCCAAATACCATCAGTGATGACCTCCTGTTAAGAGAGACAGACATGACATCACTGTTGACAGTGATTGAAAGGAGTAGGGTGGCATTGGATTGGCCACATTAATGGAATAACAAACGGGTGCATACCATGAACAGCTTTGAGATGGACTCCGTGGGGCAGAAGAAGCCTGGGATGACCCAACAGAGACTTGGAGAGGTAGAGCAGAGAGAATGCTGGTAAACAAAGGCTTGACATGGGAGATGCCAAGAAGCTAGCAAAGGCTTGACATGGGAGATGCCAAGAAGCTAGCAAAGGCTTGACATGGGAGATGCCAAGAAGCTAGCAAAGGCTTGACATGGGAGATGCCAAGAAGCTAGCAAAGGCTTGACATGGGAGATGCCAAGAAGCTAGCAAAGGCTTGACATGGGAGATGCCAAGAAGCTAGCAAAGGCTTGACATGGGAGATGCCAAGAAGCTAGCAAAGGCTTGACATGGGAGATGCCAAGAAGCTAGCAAAGGCTTGACATGGGAGATGCCAAGAAGCTAACAAAGGCTTGACATGGGAGATGCCAAGAAGCTAACAAAGGCTTGACATGGGAGATGCCAAGAAGCTAGCAAAGGACTGACAGCAAATCTCTTGTTATCAACAACCCCATGTGTTTTGCACACTGAAGGGATGTGAGAGAAAGAGCATATCTGTATGAGATTTAAGTTTGACTTGGACATTTTATATGACATTTGATCTTGACATTTCTGTGTCAGATTAAAGATTTATATTTTGATAGTTGTATATGAAATTTAAGAAATTTTTAACTCTTGTGAGTTTGGTTTAGAGTTTGTTTGGAGGTTTTTTATTTTATTTATTTATTTTTTTTTTTTTTTTGGACATTACCAAATCAGATTTAGCATCTGTATTACTACTGTCTGTTGAAGTTTCATGGTTGATAAGGAAGTATTCAGTAGAAGTTGGTTTTTTCCCTCTTAGAAGATGGTGGTAAAGCAGATGGATATCTGCTATTATTTTCTTATTAGAAGTCAGCTTTAAAGCAGATGGACGTCTGCTGTTATTTTCCTCTTAGCATTAAAGCAGATGGACGTCTGCTGTTATTTTCCTCTTAGCATTAAAGCAGATAGATGTCCGCTGTTATTTTCCTCTTAGAAGACAGCATTAAAGCAGATGAATGTCTGCTGTTATTTTCCTCTTAGCATTAAAGCAGATGGATGTCTGCTGTTATTTTCCTCTTAGAAGACAGCATTAAAGCAGATGAATGTCTGCTGTTATTTTCCTCTTAGAAGACAGCATTAAAGCAGATGAATGTCTGCTGTTATTTTCCTCTTAGCGTTAAAGCAGATGGATGTCTGCTGTTATTTTCCCCATAGCATTAAAGCAGATGGATGTCCGCTGTTATTTTCTTCTTAGAAGACAGCATTAAAGCAGATGGATGTCTGCTGTTATTTTCCTCTGAGCATTAAAGCAGATGGATGTCTGCTGTTATTTTCCTATTAAAAGACAGCATTAAAACAGATGAATGTCCGCTGTTGTTTTCCTATTAAAAGACAGTATTAAAACAGATGGATGTCTGCTGTTATTTTCCTCTTAAAAGACAGCATTAAAGCAGATGGATGTCCACTGTTGTTTTCCTATTAAAAGACAGCATTAAAGCAGATGGATGTCCGCTGTTGTTTTCCTATTAAAAGACAGCATTAAGGCAGATGGATGTCCGCTGTTGTTTTCCTATTAAAAGACAGCATTAAAGCAGATGGATGTCCGCTGTTGTTTTCCTATTAAAAGACAGCATTAAAGTAAATGGATGTCCGCTGTTATTTTCCTCCTAGAAGACGGTGCTAAAATGGATGTCTGCTGTTTATAAGAGCTGTAGAGAATCGTGTTGAGCAACTTCTCATTACTGTTTCTACCAATACTTAATTGGCATCATCAGCCAAAAGTAACAACAAACTGTATGTGTTTTGCAAGGTTCAGTTTCACCGAGCTCTCATGCTTTATCTCCAAGCCTGGTCCTTACTGTTTATGAACAGTGTTCTAATTTTATTAGTCTTTGAACAGCTTTTGTATAGTCAGGAGTTCATAATTTTAAACCAGCACAAATGCAGAAAACAGGCATTCTGACAGTTCCCAGTCAAATATCTGAGCAGTGAAGTTTTGAAAAAAAACGGCAAGGACAATTGTAGGATATTTGAACATCTCGGACAGAGTCCTGCTAGCCCAACTGAAAGGACAACCAATAAACATAAATATAATACAAGTGTATGCTCCAACATCTGAAAGTTCTGAGGAAGATGTACAGATATTTTATAATGACATTGAGACAGCACTAAAACACACAAAGTCACATGAAGTTACCATAGTCATGGGAGATTTTAATGCCAAAGTTGGTAAAGGAAGAACTTCGGACATCGTTGATGACTATGGACTGGGGGAGAGGAATGACAGAGGTTATAAATTAATTGAATGGGCAAGAATACATAGCATGGTTGTAGGAAACACTTGGTTTAAATATCATCCTCGAAGACTGGCAACGTGGTGCAGCCCAGACAAAAAGACATTTAACCAGATAGACTACATATTAATCAACAAACGATTCCGCAATGCATTACTGACAACAAAAACTATGCCAGGAGCTGACTGCAATAGTGACCATGATCCACTCTGTGGAAAAGTTAGAATAACGCTAAAGAAAGCAGGCAGAAAAGTGAGAAACATCAAACTGAATACAGAACTCCTTAAAAATGACCAAGAACTGCGAGAACAATACAAAGTTATTATAACAAATAGATACAATGTAATAGCAAAGATAAATAGTATAGATGAACAATGGGAAATGTTAAGAGATTCTATCCACCAAACTGTTAAGGAGATAATACCACCGAAAAAAGAAGCCCCTAAAAATAAATGGATGACAGACGACATCTTAGGACTGATGGACAGGAGGAGGAGGAGTAAAAATAACAAGGAAAAATATAGCAAGATAAATAAAGAAATAAGACGCAAATGCAGAGAAGCAAAAGAAGTGTGGTTAAATGAACAGTGCAGACAGATAGAGGACGCTCATAATAAAGACAGCAAAAACATGCATAAACGAATTAATGAACTCACAGGCAGGAAAACAAAATATACCACAGGATGCCTGAAATCGAAAGAAGGTAAAATGTTAATGGGAAAAGAAGACATTGTGAACAGAGTATATCGGTGAGCTATATGGATGAGAAAGACCAGAATTAACACCAGATACTGAAAACTGTGAGGGACCACCAATACTTGAAGATGAAATCATAGATGCTATCAAACACATGAAGAAAGGAAAAGCGACTGGGCCTGATAATATAACAATAGAAGAAATAGAGGCACTAGAGGAGACAGGAATAAAAATAATAACCAAGTTACTGAATGATATTTACAACAGTGGTTATATTCCCAGTGACCTGATTAAATCCACGTTTATAGCACTACCAAAGAAACCAGGTGCAAAAGGAATGTGACGACCACCGGACTATCAGCCTCTCATGTCACATAACGAAGCTACTGCTGAGAATAATTATGAGAAGAACAAGGAAAAAGATAAAAATGGAAATAGCAGATGAACAGTTTGGATTTGTTGAAGGAAAGGGAACACACAATGCCATTTATCCTTTACGAACACTAACAGAAAGAGCTTTAGAAGTACAGAAAGATCTCTACTTATGCTTCATTGATTACACCAAGGCATTTGACAAGGTGAAACATAGTGAAATTATTAAAATGCTTGAAGACATCAATATAGACGGCAAAGACTTGAGGATTGTAAAACATCTATACTGGCAGCAAGAAGCAGCAGTTCGAGTTGAAAATAGAATTGGAAAATACCAACCTATAAAACAAGGGGTGCGACAAGGATGTGTACTGTCTCCAGACCTTTTTTCTCTGTACAGCGAGAATATTCTAAGAACAATCATCACAGAACCAGGCATAAAAATTGGAGGATACAATATTAACAACCTTCGGTATGCTGACGACACAGTACTGAAAGCTGAGAACCAACAAGACCTGCAAAATCTCTTGGATAAAGTCGCCAAAGAAAGTGAACAGAAAGGCCTTACTTTGAACATCAAAAAGACAGAGACTATGGTTATATCTAAGAAACAGAATCCACCAGCATGCAGTATTAAATTAAACAGAACCATTCTAAAGCAGGTGCAGAAATTCAAATACCTTGGAGCAGTAATAACTTCAGATGGGAAATGCAGAACAGAAATTAGGAACAGAATAGGTCAAGCAAAGACTGCATTTCAGAGAATGAGAAACATATTAGCTAACACATCTTTATCAATGAATGTTAGAAAACGAGTCCTAAAATGCTATATTGAACCTATCTTGTTATATGGAAGTGAATCATGGACAATAGGCAAGTCTGCACAAAAATCATTGGAAGCAGCAGAAATGTGGTTTATTAGAAGAATGTTGCGAATCCCCTGGACAGCAAAAATAACTAATGAAGAATGTATGAGAAGAGCTGGAGAGACAAAAAAACCTTGTCAAAAAGATAAGAGATAGACAATGTACTTTCATAGGACATGCAATGAGAAGAGGGGGCATTGAAAATATTATAACAACAGGAAAAATAGAAGGAAGAAGATCAAGAGAAAGACCAAGAGAAATGATACTGGACAGTCTGACGGGATGGTGTGAGAGGAGATCACCAACTGAACTGATGGCCTGCATGAAGGATCGGGTACTCTGGAGAAGCATAAAAGCCAACGCCAGTCGGCGCGGCACCTGATGATGATGATGATGAAGTTTTGATTACCCAAAAAATGTTTGTGTATCATGGATGTTGTTTTTTTATGCTTAGAGTTAATGTTTAAAATGACTGACCAGTTGCAGTATTGTTCTGTTTATTGCATTGGCACTTCTCAAGAGTTTTGACCTATTGTGGTGTTGCATCCACTGGAAAGAAGTAAAATTTTAAATCACAGAGTAATGTTGTATTAGAAATTATAATGTTGTAAATATTTTTTTATGTTGTTGTGTTTGTGACCAAAGGGTGCCAAGGCATGCTTTCTGAGAGACATTCCTTTTAGCGCCATCTACTTCCCAGCCTATGCTCACGCTAAGAAGTTTTTTGCTGATGAAAATGGATACAATTCCCCTGGAACACTTCTCTTGTCAGCTACTATGGCTGGTGAGTTTGTTCACTGTTTGAATTATTCTAAATGACTGGTTTTCAACAAAAAAATATATATATTTGTAATATATATATAAAGTTTACTTTGTTTTATACTTGTTTGTCAAAGAACTGAAAAAAAAGGGCATTTTAAAAAAAAAGTTTACTGAATATATCAATGAATTATTAATATATCAGTGAATTATTAATATATCAGTGAATTATTAATATATCAGTGAATTATTAATATATCAGTGAATTATTAATATATCAATGAATTATTAATATACCATGACTACATAGGGAAGTTGATCTGTGCCTTTGCAGTAAGGTCTCCATTTGCAAATATGTATTTACTATTTCTAAGAAAGGGTGAGAGTTTGAATTACCATTTATTGCTTGATAACGGTGCTATATGCTTGACTTGAAAGCTATATGCTTAACCATTGGGGGGGCTAGCTTCTAACTTGGATAGTTAGTAGAGCTGCTCTTCAATGACTGCTGGAGTGGAAAGCTAAGCCAACTTGAGAACATCTTGAATGGGATGGTGCTGGTTCCTATTGCAGTGATAACTGTGTCTGGCCTCATTCACCTGTTATTGCATGCCCTGTGAACCCCACTTCCTTGTGAATGGCTTGGGAGTGGAGCAGTGTTTCCCAATATAGGTGGGGGGGGGGCAATTTGAATATTTTTGGGGGTGGTTGGGGGGGGATTAGAATATATTTATATTATACTTTTTCAGAACTTGTTTTACTGTTATGCTGCACAGGGAAGGAGGAGATTGAAATCTTTGAGGCATTGAGGAGGAGCATGATCCCAAAAAAAGGTTGGGAGTCACTGGGATAGAAGCTATAAGAGTAAAGAAAAATCCTTGAGGCAGTCAGTGGTTAGGTTCTCTAGTCCAGCCCTACTTACCTTCTGGCATCCCCTGCAGCTCTGCTAGATTTTGAATGTATGAATCATGTCCTTTCTCTGGAGTTGGTTGGTGGAGTTGAGAGGAGAAGAGAAGAAGAGGGATAAGACACTTTCTGCATACCAGTTGCCCAGACAAAGCAAGATACATGCATGGCTAACATCTGCCTGGTTCAGAACTGTCTTCTAAGTCAAGAAATTCTAACATTATAGTGCCTGGTGCTGTCTTAATCAGGGACTGGCATCACTGCACTTGGGGGCCCTTCTGTCCCAACATCCTGCTGATGGAGCTCTTGGTCACACATTGGTTATGGGTTAAGCGTGCTGTCCCCCCTCAGTTCAGAGTGATATCCACTTCCCCTCTTCTCTTCTCTCTCAGCTTGGCCATCCTCTGCGCAGCCTGTCCTGCAGTCTCCTCTGTTCTTCCTTAGATTACCCTGTATTGATGCTTTGCATGCCAGCCTGTCAGCTTGCTTGTTGCCTCAGACCCCCCCCCCCCCCCCCACATATCCTGGATGTGCTACTGTCTTCTGGTACTGATTTGATTATATCATTCACATTGGGATGGTAGACCTTGAGATAATCTCATTGTTCTGTTTTTTTTTTTCAAAACCCATTTTATATAATCTCACTGTTCTGTTGGTTTATCCATTTCTCTTCTCCCAATTTCAGGTATGCCAGCTGCTTTCTTCCCCACTCCTGCCGATGTCATTAAGACACGTCTGCAGGTGCAGGCACGTAAAGGACAGACAACATACAATGGTGTCATAGACTGTGCCAGGAAAATCTTTCATGAAGAAGGTTTTGGAGCATTTTGGAAAGGAGGTCCAGGTGAGGACCTTCCTATATGAAAGTTAACAATGATAGATCTGCCAGTATGAAAATTAACAAAGATAGATCTGCCAATATGAAAGTTAACAAAGATAGATCTGTCAGTAAGAAAGTTAACAAAGATAGATCTGCCAATATGAAAGTTAACAAAGATAGATCTGCCAGTATGAAAATTAACAAAGATAGATCTGCCAATATGAAAGTTAACAAAGATAGATCTGCCAATAAGAAAGTTAATGAAGATAGATCTGCCAGTAAGAAAGTTAACAATGATCTGCCAGTAAGAAAGTTGACCAGTTTACAAACTGGATCTGACCATGGTGACAGTTAGTCCATAAAAGACTAGATTTGCCCACATGAAAGGTGACCCTTAACAAAGGAAAATTTGATGGTAGGGTGCCTTAACTCTTTCCGTGCCGGAGGTAAAAATGCAGACGTTCCGTTCTGTACCAGACAAAAATTGTGGGTCTTGATATGTTTAGGGGGTATAGTTGTAAAATGGAATGGAAAACAGTATTTCCATATACTTTCGTATACTTATTATGTTTCAAAGTACAACTACCATTTTTCTGAAAACTAACAATTGCAAAGTAAAACGCTGTCTTTTCTATTTGGGGATGGTCTGTGGAACCCAAGTAAATTACTTTCATTGTTTCAGGAATGGCATTGAAAAGATTAAATGTAAATAAAGGAGATGTTAATAAGGGATATGTTAGATCTGGTTTATGTTAAATTTCACCATTTTGTGACATAAACTTTTTTTTTTCCCTCCCCTGCCAGCTCGTGTGTTCAGATCATCACCACAGTTTGGCGTGACACTTCTGACTTATGAGTTGTTACAGAGATTGTTCTACGTGGACTTTGGTGGCAGGTGAGTAGTAGTGGCCCAACAGGTTGATGATGTTTAAAGATTGTGTGTGTATTGTATAAATATGAACCAGTTGATCTGCTGTTTAGCTTGTGGTCATTATGTTTATAAACTACTAGAAGGTCGTGCATGATTGATTAAATAGATTTATATAATTAAATAGATTTCCATTTGTAGTCTGAATAATCGGTTGGATGATGAACATAAGTGTAGCACAGCTGGCAGTGATCTGACTTCTTAACCCTTTCACTGCTGTGGTAGTGTTCAGATGTTCTGCCGTAACACTGCTAAGGATGTCTTAGCACGTCCCAAGATTTCTGCTCCCCTGGTGCTAACGACACTAATCACAACAGAAATGGCGTCACACTGAATGTGGCATATGTGATATACGCAGTGGAAAACTTAAACTTGTTAAACTTGTTACTTATAACACCAACCAATTCTGTGATAAGAATGCATGTCAAAATTCGGAGACTGGTTCAATTTTTCAGAGGGGAAGGAAGAACGGGGAAAAAAATAATTCAGTTTACAGCCTTTGGAAATCATGATTCCCCTCTCCAACTACTATAGTCATTCAGCAGTGGGAGAATCACTGTAGCTATTTTTAATTACATGTGACCTGTTTTCAGCAAGCTGGACTTGTCAGCGAGTCAGTTCTAATGTTATTTTTGTTTCATGAGACAGGAGGGGTCATGGAAAATGTACATGTGTTCATTTTGTTCCAGCGTTCCGTCTTAAATTATCCGCTACGTGGTATTTTGTGGTTATGTTGCTTTTAGTATATTATTCTTTGCTTCAGTCAATCGTATTTAGTGGAATTATGTCCCAGGAAAGTTTTTTATCACTTTTGAGCATGTAGCACTTCTCAGATAATGGCAGAGATGCCTGCGTCGATCAGCTTTTCTGAGACATTTCCTGTCAATAGAACCGTCAGCTCTGAAGGAAAAGAAAGTGAAAAAGTGTGTGTATGTGTGAAAGATATAAAAGATGACGGGAAACAAGGGCCATGATGTCGCATTGTGTGTTATGCCATGTTTTGGAACATTTCACACACCAAAACATTGAAAAAAAAAATTTTTTTTTTTTTTCATTTTATCTAAAAATCATTTATCAAAGAAGTTTTATTCACCAAGACATCTAGTAACACATGACATGAGAGGGGAAAAATAATCACAATTAGAATAAGCCTTAAATTTTCCGACGATATGAAAAGTATTCAGTACTGGGAGAAAGCACTCAAGCTGAGGTATGTAGAGCAGTGAGGTGGCTTGTGAGGTGAACATAGCAGCGAAAAGATGAAATATCTCAGTTCTGAGACTCGGGAGTTATTTCTTAGGTCGTGGTCGTTATTTCCAGCTTGCCTGTGAGATTAGTATGAGAAAAAAAACTCGGCTGGACATTACCCAAGATTCATAGTGAAATATTGTTAGAAGATGAGTGGAAAGATATTGTGGCCCTTTCGTGATTGTCATTCACAGAAAAGGGATTCTGTTTCGTGATGTGTTCCTTAAAGTTTGGTATTTCTATAATGTTCTATTTGCATCAGCTTTACGTGGCTAGTTTAGATTTTTTTTTTTTTTTTTGCTGTGTTAGTTCACTTTGTCAGTTAATTCTTTATATTTAAAAAATTTTAGCTCACTTTGTCAGTAAATGCTTTATAGTTTTTGTCTCAGTTTACTTTGTCAGTGAATGGTTTTATAATTTTTTTTTTTTTTAAGTCTTGAATCACTTTTGCAGTGAGTGTTTTATATATTTTTTAAAAAGTTTAATTCACTTTGCCATTAAATGCATTATATTTTTAAAACAGTTCACCATATTATTATATGTGCTATATTTTTATCACAGTTCACCATACTAGTAAACGTGTTATATTTTTATCATAGTTCACCATACCAGTAAATGTATTATATTTTTATTATAGTTCACCATATTAACTCTTTCCCGACCGCATTACTTCCAGTCATCCTTAGTTTCTGACAACGTGGACGTTGGAGAAGGGCGCAGATATTTTGGAGAACGGGGGTCCCTGTGTAAAAGTTATTGTACCAACTTAATTCCATGATCACCACATGTGTATCACACGTTAAAATAAGTGGAAATGAATGAAGATTCCATAAATGAAGTTATTTGTCATAAAAAAAACAAAGAAAATAAAAAACTGAAATGATGGATCGATTTTTTGGCGCTAAAAAATGTTGGGGCTGAGCAATAAAATCTACTTTATACTTACCTTAACTGTGTCATAATCCAATATAGAATACATAGTCATTCAAATTTCAACACAGAAAAATCAATATTTATGGATGTTTGTGACATCCGATAAATCCTAACAGATCAACAGCTACGAGAAACGCCACATATAGTAAGATAGGCGTAGTCAGTCAGTGTGACCATTCTACCACTCATTCTCGAAGTAAACTTGAATTTTACCCCCCTATCTATATTTCCAATATGGCTTCCATTCCCCACACTTAAAATACTAGTTTAACTTTGTATTCAGAAGAGTTCTAACTGGTTAAATGAAAAGTAATCGTGTTTTCAACGAAAGAAGGTCCGAATCCTTATAGGGCTCTTTGGTCAGGTACTGCCTGTGCACAAAGATCCTTATAGGGATTGCTAGTCATGAAAGAGTTAATAAATGCTTTTTTATTATAGTTCACCATATCACTAAATGCATGATATTTGTATCATATTTCACTATATTGTTAAATCTATTATATTTTTTAAATCATAGTTCGTCATATCTATAAATGCTTTATTTATTTATTTATTTATTATTTTAAATCTTAGTTCACTTTGTCAGCAAATGCTTTATAATTATTATTTTTAAAAATGTAAGCAATGATTTTCTAATCATTTTATTTTTTTTTCTCCCCCATCCAGTCGTCCGGAAGGTTCGGAGGCAAAGTCAGTGCACTTAGAGGAAGTCCTCTCTCGTAATCCAGACCATATAGGTGGCTACCGTATGGCATTAGCAACTTTTGATGGCATAGAATCCAAGTTCGGGCTTATGTTGCCCAAGTTCAGACCATCGACGGGAGCTGGCCAGTAGAGGCCAGATTTTTGTAGTGTGTAAATTGGCACTGTTATTTATACATCTAGTAAACAGTTATCAGGAATTCTGTGTATCAAAGCAAAGCATATCGCTTTCAGAAGTTGGCATAGCTTGTGTGAGTTCTCTTGATTGTCTGCTCTTAAGGAAGACTTATGCAGTGATTGTTGTGGCAGCCTGCAAAAGCATGGTCTGAGCCGATTCATTGTTTCAGTACTTGTAACCAACAAGGACAGGCAGATTTTTAGAAGAAACAGAATCTTTAGGGCTTTTGATAATTCTTTAGACATCTATTTTTTTTCTTTTTTTAGGGGGGAGCTCTGTTCTGTCAGTGTTGTTGATGTATGAGTTTTCCAAACACTGAATTTACGACATGGCATTGCAGTGCATGTGTTACAGAAGTGTATGTGACATAACATATATAAAATGGATCCTTGATAGAAAAATATTGTTTTTTTCTGTAGACTTTTACTTTTTTTTTTTTTTTTAGCTATTTCTTAAACCAAGCTTGACATAACATGATGTAGTAAAACTTGGAGTGAGGTTTGTTTTCTTTGAAAGGATAATGGCTGTTTGTTTTCTCTGAAAGGATAATGGCTGTTTGTTTTCTTTGAAAGTATAATGGCTGTTTGTTTTCTCTGAAAGTATAATGGCTGTTTGTTTTACTGTCTTAAATTTAAGTTTGTGACCTAAGTGCATTATCTTTCTTCATTGATATGGCTCTGTTTCATCCATTTTCTGTGTTTGAAATGCCTGCTTATTGAAAAATTCATAAAAACAGTTCTTTGTAATCTGTTTATGTTACCATAATGTAAAGCTACGCTTAATGAAAGATTTAGAAAAATTGTATGTTTCCGAGTATGTGAACTTAATTTCCTCTTATATCTATGCATAAATGGTTAGGTTGAGTCTTTGATGATTATGCAGAAACTGTTGACTTGATTTGTTTCCAGTCCACGTTGTTGGAAAGATCTTAAAATGGGTAATCCTGTCAGATTAAGGGTGGGCCGCTGTCATTTTAATTCTGGGAGAGGGCCTGAATATGCATCTGGTAACTATCATTTGCATGCAGGATATTACTTCCTCTGAAGCTGGGAGTAGTTAGTCGGAGGAGCGACCTTCCTTCCTGCAAATGTTAATCCAAAATTTGAATCCAGAAAAAAAGTTGACTGCAAAGTGCTTTTTCATAAGCAGCAGCTCTTGGTGAGATGAGACTGAACAGACGAAAGAAATCTGGATGTGAAGTGATAAATGTTCATGGATTCTTTTATATGGCATCTGCTGAAAATAATTCTCTTTCCCAGTGCTCAGATAATATCATACGAGGGTCATACCAAAAATCATGAGCAAAAAATTTTTAAAAATCAGAACTTATAGATAGAGAAAATATAAATGCATCACTTTACTCTGCATCCTTTTCTTCACTTTTGAACATAATCTCCATTTCTCTGCGCACATTTTTCCCATCGCTCTGCAAGTTTTAAAATATCCTCCCGGTAGAATTCCGTTCCAGCTGACTGAAGGCACAGATGCACTGCTTTCTGAACGTTCTCTCCTATGCCGTAGTGATGGCCTCGCATGTGTTCTTTCACAAAACTGAAAAGATGGTAATCACTGGGTGCCGATTTCAGATACTGTGGCACATCTGTCTTCTTTAATGGTGTCATCAACCCTTTCCACGTTGCGTTCGGTGGAGACAGTTTGAGGGTGACCGCTACATGGCATATCTTGGATGCTCATGTTTCCATCTTTGAAATGTTTCACCCACCTCCTAACACTGCTAGCATCCATACACACATCTCCATAAGCAAGTTGAAGTATTTGGTGAATTTCAGCATCAGGGATGTCCTCGTTAATGAGGAACTCAGTAAAAGCACATTGACGAAACGACACTTCAGCACTTGCCATTTTGTTTATGCTCCACATGGTCATGTGACACATGATGGTGATTTCATGTGACCCCTACATGAAGTGCAAAGGATGCAGATTAAAGTGATGCATTTATATTTACTCAATATGTAAATTCTGATTTTTTAAAAATTTTGCTCACAACTTTCGGTATGACCCTCGTATTTGACCTAGTATTGTCTCTGCCGCTTGAATGTATCCTGTAAATCTCAACCCGATATGGAGTTTAATTCTGCTGTTTCATAATTATTTATTCCTAAAGGGTTTAATGAGTTCCATTCAGTTGGTCGTATCACATTCCCATGTCTCATCTTCAGTACAATGCACACTTAAAATATAATCAAATACTGTTCATACTCATTTGCAGATGAGTTCTTTTAAATTGTTAATCCTCATTCTTGAAAAAAATTATGCCATGACTTGGTGAACATGAGAGTTATTTGGTCAAAATTGCCTAGCACATTCCACAAATTTTTTCCAGTTTATTGATTTCCAGTATTTTTTTTTTTTTTACCTTAACAGACATTTCATATGTTGAAAATTAATACAAATATAATCATCTTTTCATCTTTAACCACCTCTTTTCTACCCTGAGAACAGTTTATCATGTGATAAGTTGAATCCTTGTAGATGCTACTGCTTTTGAAGGCATTTTGTAAATTTTAGGAGATCCTTCCAGCTTTATCATTTCTTTTAGCTCACTTAGATGTGAAGCATCTTGTTTGCAAAACTGAATTGTACTTGAATGATATCCTGTTGTCTTCTTCATCCAGTGGCAGTTGTTTGTGTGGTGTAGTTCTGCATGCCTAGTCATACTACATTTATGTGTAGGCAGTTTTCCTTAAAACTGTTGTGCCATGTACTCATTTTTCATAGCTTTGGGTGACGGTGGATAGAACTGAGCTCTTCTGGCCTTCAGACTGAGAAGTTGTGTTTGCAAATATTTGGCCATTCCCATTCTCATTTTTTTTTTATTTTACATAAAATATTGCATTCTTTATTAACTTTCCATGCAAAACTCAAGACGCACAATGTGTTTTGTTTACAAAAACAATCCAGTTTGAATTCCATAAGAAGAAAAGGCGAGAACAGTCAATGAATATATCCTTAAAAAAAGATACTGATTTAAGGAGTGATGCAGAGACAGATTCTGAGACATGTTTTTTTCTCTGTTGAGTTTACTGCAAATTTGGAGCCAGAAGTGGCAGTTTCAGTTTTGAAAATGTGGCATGAAAGTTTTTAAAAGTATGACATGTCAGGTTTGTAATGTGACATTTCTAGTGTTACATGCTGCACAGCATAATAGAATGTAACGTAGCAGTTTCAGAATGTGAAATGCTATTTTTGATTCACGTCAGTTAGAAATGTAGCATGCTAGTTTGAATTAAGTTGTGCCATGTTGTTTTAAATATGACATGCCAGTTTTGAAGTTTGGCAGATGAATAAGTTTGACAGCTCTTGAGAAACAGAGATAATAAGTTTGGGGGGAAGGGGTGGGAGGTCACAGATTGTCTGCTTTTGCTAGAAACATCTGCTTTATTGGGACAACATAGTAAAGTAGTGGGTGCTGTCACTGAAGGATACTATGAGTGATAATTTATCATGATACTTGTGACTGACATAGTGAAAAATATTCCTGTTGTTTTTAGGTGTGGGTTGTACGTGAAGATAGTATGACTAATAAAACTGCATTATTTTTCGTAAAAGTAAATAAAAAAAAGACAAAAACGGAACAAACTTACTTTTCATTCTCTTTTCATTCGCTTGAATCTACACAGTGGACGAGTTTATTAATTCTTAGACTTGTGGAATCAAGGGCGATGGTGAATACTCGTCTTTTGTTCATGTAATAGAGTTATGTATGCGGATCTTTTCTTTTTTTTTGTTAATGTAGCTGAAGTGTAGGTTGTGTGTTTTATTATTCTGGATTTATATCTTGAAGTAAAAGAATTCATAGCTTATAGGTTTTCTTCAAATTATCAAATAAATTGGATTATTTACAAAATGGTTCAGGTGGTGCATCGATCCAGGTCCAGGAGAGCTGGGTGTAGTGGCTAATCTACAGGGTAAGGGGTGGGGAAGGGGAATAGTTATACACCGCCTTACGAAGTTCCTTTTGGAGGCACTACTGAAAACTGCGTGATTGACCCAGATTATTTAAACATAACAAAAAAAATAAATAAATAAAAGAAAAGATGTACTTAGTGGGTTTCCCTGCCTTTGTAAAATTCAGAATTTGAGATCTAGTTGTCTGGTTCTAGAACCAGCAGTCTAGCTTACAAGAAGGTATATGTCATGGATCATCATCATCATCTCCTGTATACTCCCAGTGGAGCGTGACATCATTAAAAACTCACCAGCCAGTCCCATCTTAGCAAAGTGAAACTATGTCTTTCCCACTTCCTTTCTTCATCATCATCATCATCATTATCACTGCTTTTCACTCCTTTGAGAGCATAGACCATGGATAAAGGCTCTCCGGTCCTGTTCTTGGAAATATTCTCTGGTTCCTTCCATGTGCATCCCTTGTCTAGGTCTTCCTCATTTACTATTTCCTTGAGGATTCCATCTCAGTGCCTTTAGTTCTTTCTGTATTGTGTGTCTCCGTGTCTCCAATGGCCTGCCCCGCTTTCTTTTTCTATTGAAGTATCCAAGTCATGTCGGTACAGGGGTGTCTTGCTTTTTCCATTCATATTATGTGGCCTAGCCATTTCCCTCTTTGTCTTTTGACCTCTTTAGTAGTGTTCTCAACGCCCATTCATTTTGGTTATTTTCTCATTTTGTCATGTGTTCTTCCCAGTGTGTTCTTGAAATTTTCCAAAGTCATCCCTCTTCATATCCTCTCAATCTGCTTTTGATTCTGTGATTGGTTCTCCATGTCTGAGCTGCATATAATAGAATGGAGCGTACGTTGGATTTAAAGATCCTGAGCTTGAGGTTTGTATTGGGAGATTTCCATATTTGCATAGATATTAGTCATTTGTTGCTAGAACATTTAGCTGCGGCTGTACATATGTCAGGGTGGCTGCCATCTTTTTTTTTTTTTTTTAGTTGATAAGAAAAAGTTAGCAGTTTTGTTGTTTGTCTAACTTAGGTAGACAAAACAAATTCCATATGTTGGTATCGAAATAATAAAGGTAAGGGTAACCCTGTCCTGCCTTAGAGGCACATAGGGATATGGTATTAGTGCCCATATTTTCCTTGACCTGTCAGCACACTAGAGGGTGATATGGTCAGTATCATGCCCTGCCTGCCTTTCCTTCCCCAACTCCAGAAGAAGTCAGGTACCCATTTCTACACCTGGGTGACTGGGTAATGGCAGCACCCAGCCTGCAGAGCTTTTACGCCCTGAAATATATATATCTTGTGCCACCTCTAGACACTGGGTAAGCAGAATAACTGTTGAACTTCATTTCTAATACAGACTAGTTCTTCTGATATTGTCGTTGATAAATGAAGATTTAGCATTTCTGAAATCTCAGTCTAAAACAAATGATGCATACCTCAGAGCCAATGATGTTGTTGTGTCAGCTCTGAAAGCTGTAGGATTTAGTGGTTTAATGTTATATCCTAGAGAGCTGATTCTCACTGCTTTCATTATTTCCTGGGGGCATGCAGAAGAAGATGGGGGGGGGGGGGGGTGAGGTTCTTTCTTTCGACAGCTGTCTCCTCACCAAACTACAGTGCTAATCTAATCTACACTCTCGGTTTATACATATTCATTCATGTGACATTTCCTTTCCTGAACGTTGTCCCTCTCGCAGCCTCCCCGAATGCAGTACGGTCTTGCGCAAGTTGACCGGCGTCTTACAATAACACATTTCCGTGATGTCCTGAGCCCGTCTGCGGCGAGGTCGTCCCTTTTCTCTTGTGCCGGGCCTATGCCTTCTACTATCAGCTTTTCCAAGCTCTACATAAGCTAGTCATTTTGTGACACAGTTTCAAGAGGTGAGGTAGTGGCTCTTCAGTCATAATGTTTGAATATACACTCCAAAGGGATTAATACTTTATTACCATGACAGGATTACTTCAGCTCCAAAGGAATTTAGTGCAGTACATTATCATTTGGAAAGTAGTATGACTCTCTCTCTCTCTGTGAACCATAAGTGCCCAGGGCACATGGGGCATCCGCAAGGGTTTTCCACAAATGCTGGCCCTTTGGCTTTTTTTTTCCGCTCTTTCCCAGGTGAGCCCTCTGTTGCTCAACATCCTCTCTGTTGTTCTTCTCCATGTCTCTTTTAGTCCTGCTCTTACTTCTGTTCCCCTTTGGTGTCCATCTTAGTGCTATTTTTGGTAGTTAGTCGTCAGTCATTCGGAGCCCATGTCCCAACCATCGGCAGCGTCTTTCCTCAATAATTGCTGTCAGCGGCTTCATCTGCATTTCTGCCAACAAGATGTTATTTCTCATGGCATTTGGCCAAAATATTTTTCTAATTCTTCGTAAACATTTAGCTGGAAAGAATGTAGTATTTATTCAACAGCTTGGTATGAGTGGTTTTGGGGGGGGGGGGTTAAATCGTACATTGTTGTACATTGTTTGGCTCCAAAGGGGTTACTACAATATATTATTGTTTTGAAAGTGTTTTGGTGTCGGGGGGTTAAGAAATATCATTTATGGGGAAAAAGAAAAGATGATAGTTAAAGTATGAACATTGTTGTGTTAGTTGTATGTGAATAATTTGTGACTGTTGCGAAGCTCGCTTTTTGCTTTCCAGAGTTCCGTTAGTTGTAAGGATTATATTGAGTTTATGTCTTTTAATATACTTAATGTTGTGTTTTTAGTTGTGTGCTGATGCTTTGGAGCACATACTTTCCTCTTTGTAATATAAACTTTTATTAGAGTTTTGATGTATGAAGTATATGGCAGTAGTAATGGTAACATGTAAACCTTTGTTATATTTTATTCTCTTAAGTCTTGATTTATTTTTTTTTTTTGTGTGTTGATGTTGATGTTTTACTGTCATCATTTTTGTCCATCCGTTTAAATATTCATTCCATGCCATGTCAGCAGGCATCAAGAGAATTTTTTTTAATGTTCCTTGGTGCTTAATATATTCAGATTTGTCACCTTGTCTTTCCTGTGCCACGTGGTCAGCCTGCTTGGATATTTTTCCCCCCGCTTAGTTTCCCCTTCTCTCACTCTCTCTCTCTCTTTTTTCACTCTTGAATGGTGATTGTTACTTACTTATAGCTTTGGTCTTTTTGTGGCATGTCCAGAGATTTTTCTTATTGTGTTTTCTTTGCGGTGTTAATGTTTTTTTTTTATATATACGTCAGCATCTTGGAGGTTCATCGGATGGAGAAGAATATCATCATAATGGTGGCTTATTATCAGTTTCCAGCTGTATAGAAGCAACCACACATTATGAGGCTTGTATGTTTTATTGATCGTATAATTTCATGCACAGTTCACATAGGCAATAAACATTCAAACATACGTTTGTGAGCATCTCCATAAAAATGTTTGATATCATGTAACATATAGCCATGGGGGGGTGGGTATAACATAGTGATGATGAAAGTGAGCTATCATAGGATAATTTGAGTGAAATCCAGTTTGTTTGTAATTTGGTATGGAAATTTGTATAATTTAGTTGATGCATTTATGAAAATATGTGCTTTTTAATAATTATTTTGATCAGTGAATTTTCAGTTGTGGTACTTATATATGCCATGTCCACTGTTAATCTTCAGTGGTTGTATTACGTGAAGAGTTTTGAAAATATATATAAGGAGCTGCATAAGGAACATGACTATATGTGTGATAGTTTTGACTGTTGTGTATGTGGATTTTTTTTTTTTAAAAATTTCATTTGTTCAGTGTCAACACGGAGCCAGTGAATGTTCTAGTTAGTCAAACTAATCTTTCTATGATGTGTATTGTTGTGTCATTTTACTTTCAGCCTTTTTGTACAGTTCAGTCATTTCTCCAACACTTGATGTGTCAGGTTACCTCCCTTTTTTTTTTTTTGATGTCTTGACCGGGGAGGGGGGGGGGTGTGTTTGGTTCTGAATATTGGGTCTTAAAATAACTGTCTTTCATGTGGAAAGACAGGTAACCATCTGCTAGTCATCATATGTTCCAGTATATGAATGTGTGTGCATTTTGTGTATGTGCAGAGCAGAACAGGAATATCAAGATGTGGTGATCATGAAAGAATTCAGTGAACAGAAGTAACGAAGACCCACTTGGCGTAGTGATGGAGGTGGGATTTGTGTGTGGTTATCTCGTTGGAAGAACACATGAAGGCCTTGTGATGAGAGTTGACAGTTGTTAGATATTTTTAGCCACAGAATCGATTCCAAAAGCACAGCGCTCTCAAAGCTAAGAAGTATTTTAAAGAAATGACCTCTTTGTGACATACAATATAATAAAGATAAATTGTATACATGGAGTTTCAATTATTGCTTTCTTTATTTCCATTTCAGTATGTATTGATATGGATGATGCTTTGTATGCTGTGTGAGCAACTTCGTATGTGATGAATTCACCTTCTCTGTTTAATATTGTATGATACAACCACAACTCACTCTGGTGCAACTACGAGGATTATACGGAAAGTCGTGAGCAAAAATTTTTTAAAAATCAGAATTCATAGATAGAGAAAATATAAATGTATCACCTTACTCTGCATCCTTTTCTTCACTTTTGAACATAATCTTCATTTCTCTACGTACATTTTTCCCATCGCTCTGCAAGTTTGAAAATACCCTCCTGGTAGAATTCTGTTCCAGCTGACCGACAGCACAGACGCACTGCTTTCTGGATGGTCTCTCCTGTGAGACCAAGCTGGCACAAACTTTTCTATAGCCTAGGGTTTCAATCATTTCCTGTACAGCATTGTGTCCTATTCCAAGATTTACAGTGATTTCAGAAACTGTGACACGTCTGTCTTGTTTAATGATGTCATCAACCCTTTCCACGTTGCGTTCAGTGGAGGCAGTTCAAGGGCGACCGCTGCGAGGCATATCTTGGATGCTTGTATTTCCATCTTTGAAATGTTTCACCCACCTCCTAACACTGCCAGCACCCATACACACATCTCCATAAGCAAGTTGAAATCTTTGGTGAATTTCAACAGCTGGGACTTCCTCTTTAACGAGGAGCTCAATAACAGCACTTTGACAAAACTAAACTTCAGCACCCGCCAGCCATTTTGTTTCTGCTCCACAGGGTCATGTGACACATGTTGGTGACTTCATGTGACCTCTACATGAAGTGCAAAGGATGCAGATTTAAGGTGATACATTTATATTTTCTCTATCTATAAATTATGATTTTTAAAAAACTTTTGCTCATGACTTTCAATATGACCCTCGTATGAGACTTTTCTTTGTTAAATGTGTGTGATTGTTAACATATGCAATTGTTAAATGTTGTGTAATTGTTAACACATGCAAATATCGTTTTATGGATATCTATTTTAAGAGGTTTTTGTAGGTCATTTATGTAATTTAATGTCGCAGTTTGTGTTGAGTGATGGGAGTGGCTGTGTCACAACATGGAAGTAGTAGATAAGGTCAGTATGTCATGTGAAGGTGATCTCAACATAACAGGTGAGGGTGTGTGGAAGATTCTCACAAGAGGTGCATTTGTAGATGATTTCATCATAAGAAGGAAGATCTCACCACAGATGTGAAGGTGACTTCATCAGATGAAAGATGATTTTGAGTTAAAGATGATTTCATTTGTGAATGTGGAGATTACATCAGTATATGAAAGATGATATTGGGGTAAGGTGAAGGTGATTTTGACACAACTTGTGAAGATCTTGACAATGTGATGCCTGAAATCGTGGTTGATAAAAAAGAAATCAAGCACACAGCATTTCTGTTTTTTTAAATAATGTGACAAACTTTTACGAACTGTGATCTCAATCCACAAGGGTTGTCGGGCAACGAAATCTCCAGACTTGGCATTTGACAAAAAAAAAAGTGACAGTTGATTAATGACTTTCTCTTATTTATGTCTCCTTTACTGGGTCGATGGACATTCTGATGGTTTTTTGTGTTTTTTTTTTATCTCGTATATATTTGTAATTTGATTAATCAAGTTCTATAAAAAGAAATCAATTCTACTCAAATATTCATTGTCCCTCATTTGTCCCTTTGTGGTGTGTGTTTATTTTTGTTTTTCTTTACCATGGTTTTTCTGTTCTTTTTACTGTTCATTACCTTTGTTATTTTTTTCTTTCAGTTTCTGTCACCAGTTATTGCCTTGGATTTTTTTTTTTAATTTGTTTTTCATTTTCGATCAGCATTTGGTGCCATGTTCACTTCACCAGTTATTGTTATGTTTTTTTGTTGTTGTTTTGTTGTTGTTTTTAGTTTCCTTCTTGAATTACTGCATAGGTATTGTTTGTTTCATTCATGAGCTGTTGTTATGTTTTTAACTTGCTGGCATTCCGGGTAACTCCACTCTTTTGTTGGGTGTTTATGGCAGGGAAAGAGAATGTGGCAGTGAACTACAGGAAGGAAATATAGCAATGCTATGTCACTGTAGGCCGAGCAGCTACCATGATCAGTGATAGGTTTTCTCCATGCCCTGTCACAGCTGATTAGGGCTAATAGATTAGGTGTTAGGTTACCATGTTACGGATGTTAAACTATTTTGTGAATGCGTTCAGTTCATAAACTTAACCTGGTGGTGATCAGAAACTTAACATTCCCCAGGTTTCATGACTCGAAAGTGTGCCAGCCCGAAGCATCTTGAAATGAGGGCAGGCTGTTGGTTTTTTTTTTTTTTTTTGTATATGTTCAAATTTTTTTTAGGTATTACAAGCAGGCATCTTGTATCTGGCAAAAGTCATGTCTTCTCATCTGATTTGTTTTTGTTAATATAGTTCCCAGAATGCACTGAGACATAAACTTCCCAAGTTCCCAGAATGCACTGAGACATGAAGTTCACAAGTTCCCAGAATGCACTGAGACATGAGGTTCACTTAAAAGTAGACTCCTGAACATATACAGAAAGTCTCTGACTTAACATTAGTTGATCATTTCACAATCCTGCGCTGGGGTTGATTTTTTTATAACTCGCAGTCATGTTTTGTTATGTACCAGTTGGCAGTATTTTATGCTTTCAGCCTGTTCCATAAGATTCCATAGATTTTTTGTGCCATAAATCTTACATCCTTCCCGTGCCCTTAAACATCACATAGGGCTCACATGGTAGTTTGTCATCATATTATATTAAACATTAAGAATTTTACATGTTGTGACACATATCAGTTATATGTATCTTACATCCTTCCCGTGCCGTTAAACGTCTGTCACATAGGACATATTACTTTTAACATTTCTGCTGTTATTTCATCTTCACCTGCAGCTTTGTTGTTAGCTATTAGATTCACTGCTGTTTCAGTTTCATGCAATGTAGTTTCATCAAGGTTTACATTTAGTTGCGGGAATGGTAAATCAGTTCCAAGGTCTATCAGTTCTTTTGGATGTGGTCAATTAAGTAATTCTTGGAAGTGTTCAGCCCATCTTTGCTTTTGGTCCTTACTTGATGTTAAAAGTGTGCCGGTTTTGCTAAGGATTGGTCTTTCTTTGGATGCAGTAGCTCGCCAAGATTTCCTGTCTTTGGTGAGTCTTTCAGTCTCATCAAGGGATGTTATGCCCCCTGAATTGGCCTCTCTTAACAATGTCCTCTTTAGAGTTTCACGTGGTCTGCCTCTTTTTCTTCGGCCTGTTGTGTTCCACTTGATAGCTTGTTTCTCTGATTGTTTCTTCTCATCACTTGACCGACATATGTCTGTCTTCTTTTTCTGATCAGCTATGAGACAGGCTGTTGTTTGCTCATCTGTCTGATCTCTACGTTGTTCTTGAATTCTTTCCACTATATACAGAGTATTTTCCTTAGGGCATTTGTTTTCGAAAGAGACTAATTTCTTGTATATTTCTTCAGTTGTTTTCCAGCTTTCACATGCATAAAAGAGGGTGGATATTACATTTGAATTGAATAATCTTAGCTTGGTTTTTTTGCGTATAACTTTTGAGTGTCATATGTTCTCAAGATTCTTGTAGGTCAGTACTGCTTTGGCAATTCTAACTTCTTTTCTGGTGTCACCATTGTGGTCTATATAGCTGTTGAGATATGCAAAATAGTTTACTTCTTCAACAGCTGTTACTTCTACGTCATTAATGAGAACCTTCATTATTTTTGTTTTATCCTTGTTAATTTCAAGTCCTATTTTATTAGCCATTGAAGACAGGGTATCTGTTTTTACTTGCATTGATTTCATATTGTCACTGATAAGAGTTATGTCATCTGCAAAATCAAGTTGGATCTCATGTACCCAATCAATGCCCGTTTTAACTTTGCAACATTTTTTCATTATAAAGTCTATGGCAATTCCAAAAAACAAGGGAGATAATATACATCCTTTTTTAACGCCTGTTTCAGTTTGGAACCATTCACTCATTCCTTCGTCTGTATTGACTGCACAAACATATCCATTGTAGAGGTCACTAATGATGTTGACAATCTTAGATGGTATTCCATATATTCTTAAAATCCTCCATAATGAATCTCTGTGTATGCTATCAAATGCCTTTTTAAAGTCCACGAAGTTCAGGATTAATGGTTTTTGCTTTTCAATATGTTCTTCAAGTATTATTCTTAGAGTAAAGATCTGGTCGAGACAGCTTCTCCCTTTTTGAAATCCTGCCTGTTCTTCTCTCATTGCAGCATCCACTATATTTTGATTTGTATTCAGAATAACTTCGCAAAATACTTTTGACACAACTGATAGTAAGGTTAAGATGGACACCACAGGGGACAGAAGTAAGGGTAGACCAAAAGAGACATGGAGAAGAACAACAGAAAGGATGTTGAGCAATAGAGGGCTCACCTGGGCAAGAGCAAAAAAAAAGGCGAAGGACAGGCATTTGTGGAAAACCCTTGCGGAAGCCCCATGTGCCCTGGGCACTTAAGGTTCAGAGAGAGAGAGAGATAGTAAGATTACGCCTCTCCAGTTGTTGCAATCGCTAAGGTTGTCTTTTTTCGGTATTTTAACAATGATTCCTTTTTTTTTTCCGTTTAGAAGGGACCTTTTCTTCTTTCCAAACTTTACTGAACATTCTCTGTTGTTGTTTCATGTTGTCTATATTATTACTTTTAACATTTCTGCTGTTATTTCATCTTCACCTGCAGCTTTGTTGTTAGCCATTAGATTCACTGCTGTTTCAGTTTCATGCAATGTAGTTTCATCAAGGTTTACATTTAGTTGCGGGAATGGTAAATTAGTTCCAAGGTCTATCAGTTCTTTTGGATGTTTTTGATTAAGTAATTCTTGGAAGTGTTCAGCCCATCTTTGCTTTTGGTCCTTACTTGATGTTAAAAGTGTGCCAGTTTTGCTAAGGATTGTCTTTCTTTGGATGCAATAGCACGTGTTAGCCTCTTATGTATGTTATGTAGAGTTTTGCTGTCTCCTGTTTTTGCTGCCTTCTCCGCTTCTTTCGCCATATTGTCCATGTATTCTTTTTTATCCCTTCTAGCTGAACTTTTTACTTTATTGTCTAGTTCTTTGTATGTTGCTTTTGCCAAATCTCTTTCAAGATCTGTTTTTACATTAAACATGACTAATTTGGCTGCCAATCTTTCAAGTATGGATTTCCATGTGTTATTTGATATCTATGCTTTTCTATTTGTTGTTTGCAGTCCAGCACTTGTTTTTGCTGCTGTAATTATAGCTGTACTGTAAGAATGCCATAAGTCATCTATATCTGTCTCCTTTACCTCACTGAATGTAGCAAACTGGTAAGTTACGGATTAAAATTGCTTTTAGTATTTTCATCCTGTAGACTTTGACTGTTTATCTTTCTGAGTATTGCGTTCTTGTGTTGGCTTTTCAGTTTTAGTCTTATTTTCCCTATACACAGATTGTGATCACTGTTGATATCTGCACCCCTATATGCTCTTACATCTATTAGAGATGTTCTGAATTGCTTTCTAATACAAAAAATGATCTATCTGATTTCTGGTTCTATCATCTGGAGACATCCATGTTGTTTTATGTATCTCTTTGTGTGGAAATACTGTTCCTCCATCGACTATGCCCTCTGTTAGACAGAATTCAATTAATCTTTCTCCATTCTGATTTACCGTATCAATCCCTTCTTTCCCCATAACTTTTTTGATGTCAGTGTTATCTTTTCCTACCTTTGCATTAAAATCTCCCATGACAACTAAGATGTCATGTTTAGGAACTTTGTTAATGAGTTGTTGTAGTTGGTGATAGAAAGTGTCTTTTATTTCATTATCTGCATAGTTTGTGGGCACATAGCATTGTATGATTGTCATTCTTCCGTGTCTTATATGGAATTGTGCCCTTAATATACAACTGTTCACTGGTTTACATTCTGTAAAGCTCTTTGCTTCTGCATTTAACGTAATTATACCTACTCCTTCATGATATTTTCCAATTGTTATATGTATACTGTTAAAAAAAAAGAAGCGCAACACTACTGTAGTCGTAATGGACACCAAATTTTAAATTTGTATCAAAATTTTATTTTACAGAATTAATGTTTAAATCTTGGCATGAAGAAACTTTAAGACTTTAACATTAAAACTTCATTAAATTTGGTTTGGACTTTTATTCTTTGTGACTGAGGCCTCCATTTCAATAAAGAGCATTGGCTCCTCTGGCTTGTATCAAAGAATGACATCTCCTTCACATGGATCTGATTAGCTGTTGGATCTGTTGTTTTGGGATGGCTGCCCACTCTTCCCGCAGTGCAAGAGGTAACTGTTGGAGATTGGTTGGTGCCACGTCTCGCTGTTGAGTTCATCCCATAAGTGTTCTATTGGGTTCATATCTGATGATATGGATGGCCACAGAATGGTCTGGACATTGTTGTCAACGAGGATGTGGGTGGTGAGTTGTGCCACATAAGGTGGAGCGTTATCCTTCTGAAAAATCGACCCTGGCGCTGCCAGAAGTGGAAGGACATGAGGACGGAGAATTTCACCATCGTATCATTGGGCATGCAGGCATCCTTCAGTTTGCACCAGGTCACTTCTTCCCATGAAGTTGATCGCCCCCCCCCACACCAGTACACCTACACTACCATGTGGAGGAGCCTCATCCACACAGTTCTGGGCGTAGCGCTCATTGACTCTTCGATAAACTCTTCTCCGTCTATTGTGTCGATGGAGCAGAAAGAACGATTCATCGCTAAACCAAACCCTTCTCCAGTCAGTCGCAACGGTCCATTGACGATGCTGGATCACCCACTGCAGTCGGTTCTGGCGATGCCGGTTCTGGCAATGCCGGTCCGTAAGAACAGAATCTCTGTAGGGTCTTCTATCCCAAAGACCAACGTCATGCAGCCGGTTCCTCACTTTTGATCTGAAACTCGACGAGCTGCTGTCATTGGCTGGACTGTTTAGGACGCAGATGCAAATCGATTCATGAGGTTACGCAGCCGTATGAAGCGGTCTACGGCAGGAGTTGTGACTATGGGTCTTCCACTGCGTGGCCGGTCCACAACTGATCCAGTTTCTTGAAATCGTCTCCACAGGCGACTTATTGTGCTTCTAGGCACATTAAATTGTCTGGTCACTACACTTTGTGACTGTCCAGTCTGTAAACGTTCAGTGATGATGAGTCGTTGTTCTGTAGTGAGATGAGCCATACTTGCGCACTGAATTTTCAAATGAATTGATTCGAGGAGCGTCAATCTTTTACAGGCATTCAGTAACATGGTCAGTGAGTTTTGTGTTCAGTAAGTTTCATGGGATTCTCGTGAACCTGTCATGAGTTATTGTCAAAAATGCTATTTTGACTAGTGTCGCTTTTCTGTGTTCATGAATCATCTGCCGAGTACAATTCAGGTCAGCACGTGAAGTTGATGTCCAAGTGAATGTTTCAGGCAGTTTGCCCTTGTCTGATCAACAGATTTTAAATCTCAACATCATATTTGTTGCGTTTTTTTTTTTTTTTGAACAGTATAATTACACTTATCAACATTCTAGGACCTTTGTTAAACTACTCTGTGTACTGGAGGGAAAAAAAAAACAATGAATGATACATGGCTTTTATGTTCTGAAAGGGAGAAAAGAGTCAGCGACGCAGAATGTGTCCATTTAAGGGAAGAATACTGTCAGTGGTACGTAGCGTGAATTGATGGGAGGAAAACAGAGATGTGTTGCATGACCATTGAAGGGAACAGAAGAGTTAAAGGTGGATGGTGTGTCCATTGCAGGGAACACAGTGTTAAATGTGCATGGCACGTGGAAGGAAGAAAACATAGATATATGACATGTTTAGTGAAAGGAAGAAAACATAAATATATGGCATGTCTAGTGGAAGGAAGAAAACATAGATGTATGACATGTCTAGTGGAAGGAAGAAAACATAAATATATGTCATATCTAGTGAAAGGAAGAAAACAAATATATGACATGTCTAGTGAAAGGAAGAAAACATAAATATATGACATGTCCATTCATTCATTCATTTGCATGTCCCTTGTGGAACTTTGCCTCTCAAACCGCACTCATGTAGGCCTCTCGGTTGTGCGCAAGATGGCCTGCCGCTGCTGCATCCATTTGCAGATCATCAACGATGTCTTGCAGCCATCTTCGTTTTGGTCTTCCTCTCTTTCTTTTTCCCATTATGTACCCTTCCAGTACGGTCTTCTCTAAATTATGACATGTAATGTGTCCAAAATATTTAAGTTTTCTCTTTTTAATCCTCTTTACTAGCCAGCTTTCTTCAATATTAAGCTCTTGTAGTATAGATATATTTGTTTTTTTTTTTTGTGTCCACGATATTTGGAGAACTCTTCTGTAGCATTTACATTCAAAGGCATTTATATGTTTCTCAGCTGTTTTGGTTAAGTGTCCAGGTCTCACAGGCATATGTTGCGATGGGAAAGATGCATGCCCTTAAAAATCTTATTTTTGTGGTAGAAAACAGATGCATGACGTATCTAGTAGGAGTAAGAAAACATAGATGCATGACATATCTAGTGGAAGGAAGAAAACATAGATGCATTCACATATCTAGTGGAAGGAAGAAAACAGATATATGACATATCTAGTGGAAGGAAGAAATATAGATACATGACATATCTAGTGGAAATAAGAAAACATAGATGCTTGACATATCTAGCGGAATGAAGAAAATATAGATATATGACGTCTAGAGTAAGGAAGAAAATAAATATATGACAAATCTAGTGGAAGTAAGAAAACAAAGATGCATGACATCTAATGGAAGGAAGAAAACATAGATGCATGACATATCTGGTGAAAGGAAGAAACATAGATGCATGACATATCCAGTGGAAGTAAGAAAACATAGATGCATGACATCTAGTGAAAGTAAGAAATCATAGATGCATGACGTATCTAGTGGAAGTAAGAAACTGTAGATGTATTCACATATCTTGTGGAAGGAAGAAATATAGATGCATGACATATCTAGTGGAAATAAGAAAACATAAATGCCTGGCATATCAAGTGGAATGAAGAAAATATATATGACATCTAGTGGAATGAAGAAAACAAATATTTGACATATCTAGTGGAAGAAGAAAACATAGACACATTCACATATCTAGTGGAAGTAAGAAAACATAGATGCATGACGTATCTAGTTGAAGTAAGAAAACATAGATGCATGACTTATCTAGTGGAAGTAAGAAAACATAGATGCATGATGTATCTAGTGGGAGGAAGAAAACATAGATGCATGACTTATCTAGTGGAAGTAAGAAAACATAGATGCATGACTTATCTAGTGGAAGTAAGAAAACATAGATGCATGATGTATCTAGTGGGAGGAAGAAAACATAGATTCATGACTTATCTAGTGGAAGTAAGAAAACATAGATGCATGACTTATCTAGTGGAAGTAAGAAAACATAGATGCATGATGTATCTAGTGGGAGGAAGAAAACATAGAAGCATGACGTATCTAGTGGAACATCTTAACAGTGGACAAAACTGAAGGCAGAAGAAGCAGAGGATGACCAAGGGAACAGATGTTAGAAGGCCTGACACTGTGGCATGGGAAGGAGATCAGCGGCACAGTTCATCAGAAATGTCAAGGCCGGAGATGTGTGGAGGAGTGTGACCGACCCACCCCGCCAGGCATGGCACATGATGATGATGATGTACATTGTTTAGGTTTTTCCAGTGAGTCAGATGGTAATAACTGTTTTTTATTATTTTGGCTAAAAGGCATGAAAATTGGATTGTTTTATGTTTCTACCTGACAGCCTAAATACTTTGGGAAAAAAACATTAATCAAGTATTAACTTCACCAAAATGAAGTCACATTGTTGGAGAGGGGGGAATCTTGTGTATCATGATGAAAGTATAAACAAAAATGTGTGAAAGAAAATAAAAACAAAAATACATCTGCTAAATTATTTGTTGGACACCTCAACAAGATGGCCAACACTTTAACACAGCTACTCAAACCCACATGATTAAGACATAAACATTCTTACAGCGATTCAAGAATGACAGATTATAGCACCAGTGAGAAAGAGATTGATAAGGACCAATAAAACATTCAAGGCATTTGAACTGTTAAATGTGTTTATTTATTGCTCATTTATCAGGGTCGTCGTACCATGGATCATTTCCCTGGCATCAGTTGATTTAGCCTTGGGATGATAAACGTAAAAGATGATTGATCAGTGAGCTTGTAGTTGTGGCTGGAGTCTTTTGAGTGCTTGTAGTTGTGGCTGGAGTCTTTTGAGTGCTTGTAGTTGTGGCTGGAGTCTTTTGAGTGCTTGTAGTTGTGGCTGGAGTCTTCTGAGTGCTTGTAGTTGTGGCTGGAGTCTTTTGAGTGCTTGTAGTTGTGGCTGGAGTCTTTTGAGTGCTTGTAGTTGTGGCTGGAGTCTTCTGAGTGCTCGTAGTTGTGGCTGGAGTCTTTTGAGTGCTCGTAGTTGTGGCTGGAGTCTTCTGAGTGCTCGTAGTTGTGGCTGGAGTCTTTTGAGTGCTCGTAGTTGTGGCTGGAGTCTTTTGAGTGCTTGTGGTTGTGGCTGGAGTCTTTTGAGTGCTTGTGGTTGTGGCTGGAGTCTTTTGAGTGCTTGTAGTTGTGGCTGGAGTCTTTTGAGTGCTTGTAGTTGTGGCTGGAGTCTTTTGAGTGCTTGTAGTTGTGACTTGATTGATTTGGGCACTTTTATTTGTTACATTACCATAAGAACCTCCTAAAGGAATACAAGGTAACATATATAATGTAATACTATCTGTATAACTAACATAAAAACTATATTCATATATTATTTGATATGTGCAACACAAAATTTTACATACACACATACACTAGCCGCCATAAAAAACGCACCGTTTGATCGAACTATTTGTAAAATGTAAAGTGTTTCTGTATGTGAGCAGTTTTCAAGCTCAGAACGCTGGACGTGTCGCAGGTGATATAAGGACATGTTCCTGGTGATGTCTTTATTTAAATATGACATGCAGGACATGCGTGTCAACTTTTTCTTCAGTTATTTAATTCCAAAAATAAAACAACCAAAAAAAAACACATACCTTTGGATTTTGGCACACACATTAGGCAATTTTAAGCAAGTTAAAGGCCATCACCTGTTTCCACTGAAAGGAAGTCTGTTAAAGTTTCTGTCATGTCCAGATTGTTGTCACGAGAGCGATGGCAAGCTGTTGGTATTGCTCAGCAGTCCAGACACGTTCATTGTGACCGTTCGACTGTAGTGAGGGCTGAACCAGGGATTTCAGGCACGTGGTACCACGAGTGACCGCCCCTGCCCTGGTCAACCTCGTGTAACACCACACGCTCAAGATCGCAAAATGCTGTTGCAGAATGGAAAGCCTTACCCCCAAAACAATTTTTTTTTTTTGGGGGGGGGGGGGTCAGAGATTCTGCGGCAGCATGAGATGTCCATGCCCGGTCTGCACTGAGGCCTCGGTGGTCACACATTAACTGCATAATGGCTGCGGTTTCGTCACAGTGAATGCCTTGTTTGTTTGGTTTTTTTTTTTTACACCAAAGGTAGACAACTGCTTGAATTGCGTCGGTGTTAATTAAGAATAGAGCAGGTTTATGTCAGTAAATGGACGAGAAATGTTGAATCCATGTATGTATGTATGTATATATGTATGTGTTTGTTTGTTTGTTTTAATTTAGTACAACGACTATTGGCGTGCGTTTTTAATGGCAAATAGTGTGACAGAACGGTGAACATGAGTAAGCTCAGGAGTGAAGCATTGCCTACGCACCTGATTGGGAATTCTGAATTCCCGGGCGAAGGCTGAACTACTGAACAAGACGAAAAAGATGACAGTTAGAACCGGCAAACCTACGAGATGGTTGTGACAAAGGACTATCCCTTGTGTAAATTAAAATTGGTTAGAAGTATGATTCCCATAAGGGTTTACACGGTGCATATTGCCAGTCAGTTCGTCAGTCATTTGCCTCCCAAACATTTCTCCCGTAGGCCTCTCGCTTGTAAGCAAGATGCTCTGCTGCTGATGCGTCCAGCTGCAGATTATCAACGATGTCTTGCAGCCATCTTCGCCTTGGTCTTCCTCTCTTTCTTTTTCTCATTATGTACCCTTCCAAGACGGTCTTCTCCAGATTATCATGGCGTTTAATGTGTCTAAAATATTTATGTTTTTTTTCTAAGATGTACTAGCTTTAATTAGGAAGATCGTGTTCTGCTGCTTCCAATGGCGCAATGATAATACTCGAGTCTTGTTTCTTCTTTGTCTTGTTTGTGATTGAGCATTACCAATTTGTGTTTCATCATTGTTGAACATGTCACCAAGCTTCTCTCGCTAACGATTCGTCATATATGAAAGAGGAGATCTACTTCCTTCTACTTCCTCCTTCTTCTTGTGCGGTCGAGGTTGTTATTCTATGATAAAAAAAAAGCATGGACGATATCAAAGAAGGAAATAGGAAAGGAAATTGAGGCCCTTGAAAATGTGGCTGTACAAAAGAAAAGGATGAAATCCATCTGCAGAATAGAAAACAAACCAAGAAGTACTGTTTGATCTGAAACTGAAAGAAGAATTACCCAGAACACCCCCCCCCCCCCCCTTTCCAAACAAAAAAAAATGAGTTAGTTCAGAACTGTTACACATTTCAAAAAGGATAAATATAATGGTGGAGAACTATACTTGAAGAGAAAATTGAAGAAAAAAAAATCAAGAAGATGACAATGACGTAGATGAGTGAGACAACATAAAATGATGGACAGGGTTTGGCTTGGCCTAATGCCACAGTGAAAACACTGATATTATAAAATTAACCAAAAAAAAAAAACGTCTACTTACTGCAGACTTTCTGGTATTAAAAAAAAGTTAAAATATCTCTACTTACTGCACACTTACTGCTGTTAGATATTTAAAATGTCTGCTTACTTTCTATTATTCTTACATCTTTCATGCTTCCCGTGCCGTCATAGCTCACACAGGGCTGGCAGTGTGACTTGCCACGAGTATCTGCTCTCGGCGAGCTTGTCAGCCTCATGTTTTAGTTCTCTTGTCAGTGTTCTCCTTGGGGTCTCTCGAGGTCGGTCGCTTTTCCTTTTTTCCAGATGTTTCCTATTTGATGACCAGCTTCATGAGTTTCTGATTGTTTCTTCTTATCATGTGGCCTACACATGCCCATTTCCTTTCTTTGATCATTGCTGAGACTTTTTGTCGCTTGCTCTTTACTCCTATCTCTGCATTTCTAGTATTAGAAATTTAAAATGTGTCTACTTACCGCAAACTTTCTGATATTAAAAATCAAGATAATCTACATACTGCAGACGTTCTGGTAGTAGAAAATTAACATATTTCTACCTTTTGGTATCGGAAAATGAATTAACACGTATCTACTTATTGCTATCAGAAAATGAGCATATATCTACTTACTGGTATCAGAAAGTTAACATATATCTACTTACTTAGAAAATAAAAGTATGTGTACTTATTGCCGACTTACTGATGTTAGAAAATAAAAGTATATCTACTTACTGCAGACTTACTGATGTTAGAAAATAAAAGTATATCTACTTACTGCAGACTTACTGATGTTAGAAAATAAAAGCAAATCTACTTACTGCAGACTTAACTGATGTTAGAAAATAAAAGTATATCTACTTACTGGTATTAGAAAATTTACAGTCGTCTACTTACTGATATGTCTATCATCGCAGACTGACTGGTGTTGGAAAATTTTAAATATGCCCGCCACCGCAGACTTAGTGGTTTTAGAAAGGTAAAAGATATCTACTTACTGCAGACTTTGTGGTATTATAAAATTAAAATATATCTAGCATTCATTCATTCATTCATTTGCATGTCCCTTGCGGAACTTTGCCTCACAAACAGCACTCCTGTAGGCCTCTCGGTTGTGAGCAAGATGGCCTGCTGCTGCTGCATCCATTTGCAGATCGTCAACGATTTCTTGCAGCCATCTTCGTTTTGGTGGTCCTCTTTTTCTTTTTCCCATTATGTATCCTTCCAATACGGTCTTCTCTAAACTATCATGACGTTTAATGTGTCCAAAATATTTAAGTTTTCTCTCTTTAATACTCTTTACTAGCCAGCCTTCTTCAATATTAAACTCTTTTAGTATAGATATACTTGTTCTTTTTTGTGTCCACGATATTTGGAGAACTCTTCTGTAGCATTTACATTCAAATGCATTTATGTGTTTCTCAGCTGTTTTGTTAAGTGCCCAGGTCTCACAGGCATATGTTGCGATGGGAAAGATACATGCCCTTAAAAATCTTATTTTTGTAGTTCTGTCTGCTCCTCTCCACAGATTCTTTATTTATCTAGCATTAGAAATTTAAAAATACGTCTACGTACAATGGACTTACTGATAACTTCCTTCTTTGAAGACTGGGGGAGGGGAAGAAGCATAACCAATTATGACATTCGTGCTCTTGTATGAAGAACTTCATTCAAAACATGCACATAATGGCCAGCTTACCAGGAATAACTCGATAGCCGACAGAAGGGAGGAGACAGGTCGATCCGCTGAAGGTCATAGACTGTTGGATTTGAGAGAATGTTGAAGACTTCATGTAAGGACATTTAGCTAGAATCTGCGCTGACCCATCGCACTCGGTACAGCTTATCGTAGTCGCATTAGTGAAGATCCCAAGCAGGTCTCCTTTCTTCACGGGGATCTGCTGTTGGGTAGTAAGTCTTGTAATCCATTTCCAGTTCACGGTAATACAGTTGATTTCGAAGCCACCAATGAACGTGTACTGTGTACTTCAGTTGTGGGAAAAGAGAATAATATATATATATATATATATATATATATATATATATATATATATATATATATATATATATATATATATATTGCACATTAACAATCAGAACTCGAACTAAACAGTATTGTAGTTTGTGGTTTGGATTACCATCACTGCACTCCGAAGCTGTCCATAGTGCTCAGATTCAACTCAGCATATTATCACTGTACTGAGCCGGGTAGTGTCCGTCATTTTGTGCATCCTATATGTCTCTCGTTCCTGGCCGTGCCAGTCTGTAACTCCCAGCTCTCTCAGTCTAAGCAGCGATGTGGACTTGCTGCTCTTGAAGCCCTCCACTCGGACTATCTCTCTGAGTGCATTAACAATATCAGCCTCGATCCAGTGGTCGCCCGTCTGCGATGATGGCAAAGCCAGCTCTCTCATTTCCCTGGATGCCCACATGTCCAGGAACACATATGAAGATGACTGATTTCTCAATCACGGTCTAGGATTTCTTCAATAACTCAAGCCACTGTCTGCGTACAGACCCTGTGTCTCGACCTTCCAGATCATACTCAATGAATCGTTTAGTATGCATACTCGGGAATGGTTCTGTGACTCCGGCCAGACGAACGCTTTCGTCACTGTCATCAGCTCCGTCGCCAGACTGCTTGTGGTCATAGAAAAAGGCACCGCTGGCTTCCTGCATTGTTCTGCCCACTAAGCGTGCTGTGAGTGCCCATGAACTCCTTTAATGTCATAAAACGGACCCATCTGTATAAACAATCACATCTGGCACACTGGAAATTGGGATTCACAGCAAGTGGATTCTGCTCCCTGCTTCTCTTGTCAAGCCTGACAATGCAAGAGAAGCCCCTAAGCGCTGGAGGCACAAGTGTCCATTCCTCGCCAGGGGTCTGATGTTGTTGGGTTCACAAACCTGCTTAATGACATCTTCTGCACGACCCATCCACGACTTGCTCCTCTTTAACCCGTACCCATCACAGCTCTGCATTATGGGGGATCAAACAATTACACAACATTAGATGTTTCCAAGCGTTTTTTTTTTCTTTTGAGCCCAGAAATAGTATGTTATCCGTTTCAGTGCTGCAACGCTGAAAAACGTATGCATACTGTCACTTACTAAATTATCAAATAGGTAATGAAATTGTTAAAACATTATGGAAAAAAAGAGTATATATTAAAAACAAACAAACAAACATTTCAATACAAAATAGCGAACGGTTGTTGTTGTTATTTTAATATTTGGATCTGATAATGTAAAGTAAGGGGTTTCCCTAAATTATTGTAATTTTCGTTTATTTTATTATTTATTTTCTCTTTTTACGGTCCCCCCCCCCCAAAGTATCTTCTCTGAACCCTACATCAGACCCCCTCCCTCAACAAGACCCTATTTGTTAGTCCCAATCTGAGGTTGAGATCGTACTCTAGATCAGTCAATCTCAACGGGGGCCACCAGCTGAAGTAAATAACAAGGTGAACCGTGGAAGGCTCAAAGGACTCAAAATGTACTACGGGTTGGAACAGATAAAGAAGGGAAGCTGTGGAGTACTCATAGAAGGTCAATCAATCATTTGGATGTCCCTTGCGGAACTTTGCCTCCCAAACAGCACTCCTGTAGGCCTCTCGGTTGTAAGCAAGATGCCCTGCCCTGTTGCATCCATTTGCAGATCGTCAACGATGTCTTGCAGCCATCTTCATTTTGGTCGTCCTCTCTTTCTTTTTCCCATTATGTATCCTTCCAAAACGGTCTAGATTATCATGACGTTTAATGTGTCCAAAATATTTCAGTTTTCTCTCTTTAATCCTCTTTACTAGCCACCCTTCTTCAATATTAAGTTCTTGTAGTATAGATATATTTGTTCTTTTTTGTGTCCATGATATTTGAAGAACTCTTCTGTAGTATTTACATTCAAAGGCATTTATGTGTTTCTTAGCTGTTTTGTTAAGTGTCCAGGTCTCACAGGCATATGTTGCGATGGGAAAGATGCAATGCCCTTAAAAATCTTATTTTTGCAGTTTTATCAGTTCCTCACCACAGAATTTTTGTTGTTTTACTTTCTGAAGAGCGATAGATGTCCTCCTTTTAATTTCCCTCATTGTATTTCCATTATTAGTTAGTAGTGATCCAAGATATTCAAAACTCTCCACTTCTTCCAGTTTTTCCTCATTGATATATATTTCAGCTGCCTTGTTTGTTTTGTCAGTTGTCATCAATTTAGTTTTCTTTGCATTAAGATAGAGGTTCTGATCTTCGCTGTTCTTACGGACTGACATAATTAGTTTTTCCATTCCTTTTTGTGTTGTGGACAGTAACACTGTGTCATCAGCATATCTAATCTCTGGTATTTCATAACTTCCAATTGTTATGGCATCGTAATATTCTTTGTCTACATCTTCTCTAACATTTCTCATTATATTTTCAGTATACAAGTTAAATAAGTAGGATGACAATATGCACCCCTGACGGACTCCTTGTTTTATGTCAAACCAAGTTGTTGTTTCACCATTTTTTCTTACTGTTGCTTGTTGGTCTAGATACAGCAGTGATGTTAATTGCATCAAATGTGTTGGAAATCCCATTTTTTCCATTATTTCCCAAAGTTTCTGGTGTTGTACACAATCAAATGCCTTTAAGTAGTCTATAAAGGCTAAATATAGATTCACATTAAACTCTCTGCATTTCTCTATTATTAATCTTATATTGAATATATGATCTCTTGATCCTCTTTCTTGCCTGAAACCAGCTTGGACCATATTGACTTCTTCTTCTATTTTCTTTCGAAGTCTACCCATTATGATTTTTAACAGAATTTTACTGGCATGACTAATCAGGGCAACAGTTCTGTAGTTTGTGCATAATTTCACGTCACTCTTTTTTGGCAGTGGTATGAATATAGTTCTTTTCCATTCTTTTGGCCAAATACCTGAATGCCATATCTTTTTACATAGTGCATGATAGATTGTTGCACACTCCTTTCCTCCTGCTTTAATAAATTCAGCTGTTATCTCATCACATCCTGGTGATTTACCGTTTTTCAGATTCTTTATTGCCAATAAAACTTCTTTTATTATCGGTTCGGGTTCTTTCTCCTCCAATAATAATTCACACTGTTGATTTCTGTTTCCACAGTCGGTTGTTTCATACATTCCTTTGCAATATTCCTTCCATCTTTCTAGAATTTCCTCTGTCTCTGTCAAGGTATTCCCTATCTCATCACAAATTACATTTAGCTTAGGTGTGACATTTCCCGTCAATGTCTTCATTTCTTTAAACATTTCACTATCTTCATATTTGACTTTCTATGATTGCTGTTTGGGTTTCTTGGTATATTGCCAGAAGATAGTTTAAAAGAAGGTCACATGCTGAAATAAACCAAAAAAGTAACCATTGAACGTGGTCACGGGCTGGAATAGACCAAAAGAGGAGCCGTGGAAAGAAGCCAAGGGCTGGAATTGATCAAAAGAGGGTTCTAAGGGGCCACGGGCTGAAAGAAACCAAAAGAGGAGCCGTGGAAAGAACCCAAGGGCTGGAATTGATCAAAAGAGGGTTACATGGGGCTACAGGATGGAAGAAACCAAAAGAGGAGCCGTGGAAAGAAGCCAAGGGCTGGAATTGATCAAAAGAGGATTCTAAGGGGCCACGGGCTGAAAGAAACCAAAAGAGGAGCCGTGGAAAGAACCCAAGGGCTGGAATTGATCAAAAGAGGGTTACATGGGGCTACAGGATGGAAGAAACCAAAAGAGGAGCCGTGGAAAGAAGCCAAGGGCCGGAATAGATCAAAAGAGGATTCTAAGGGGCCACGAGATGAAAGAAGTGAAAAGGGGTTCCAGAATGAAAAAAAAATCTGCTATAGGAGGCAGCGAGGCGAATTTTGAATTCACATAAGCTTCAGACGTAATGGCTCATGGACAGTAGCGCCCTCTTATATAGGATATCTGAGATGATTTCTGAGAATACTGGGAAAAGAATGTGCTCCTTATTTTAGTCCTATGTGTAAGTTTGGGCATCCTTACCGTTTTGACTGTTCCCTTCTTATTAACGAACATATTTCAGAAAGACTAGCAGTCGAAAAACCCGAGATTGTTTTATTTGTACTCGTACGAACTCCATGTAACTGGGAGCTGGTGTTCTCTGCAGCCGATGCTGTAGAGATGTTGAGGCACAGAATCGAGTCGGCGTGAGAGCGGGTTATGGCAGCTACTGTTTTTTAGTTCCCGGAGTACAGCTAAAAAGCAGGGGGGTGTACAATTCTTCTTTAGCAGACTCCGCCACCATGGGGACTATGACGATCCCAGCCCCGTTAGCCAGGCTAGGCCTGTTACTGGGGGTACCAACGTAGAGGTGGGACAGGGTCTTGGTCAGCTATGGTTCGCTAACCCAGACGCTGGCATATCAGCTATGGGTCGCCGATTGCCTCATCAGACAGCGTCCTCACTCCCAGCTTGTTTTATCAGTGACACCTCCTCTGTGAAGAATTTTTTTTTACGGGGGAGGGGGGGAGGCGCTATAAAATTGGATGTGTGGATCATAAACATGGGGGAAATATCTGCATAAACAACGAGACCCGGTAGAAAGAACTACACACCGTTGTCAGTGTATTAGTTCAAGTGTCTAGATATTCGTACCGCAAATAAAATACTTATGCAGGGGACCACACGAAAGTGAAAAGTAATGAATTATAGTCGATTCCTTCTTTCTTTCAGAATAACAACAGTTCAGTCAACGAATCTAGGAGATAGACAGACCTCCGGTCCTTCTCTGTTTCGTTACTGCCAAGACTGCAGACTCGCCGAGCGTTATCTCAGGCAGGTAATGAACAAAATTTTCTGCTTTTAACCCTGTTGACCCATGTTTGTCTAGGCTCCGCGGGCAGTCGATGAGCCACATCATCACTGTGATATGCTTTTTTTTGCCCTGGATAATATAAGCCTGTCATCCACTGTGGAAGTATCATGGCTTTTAACTGATTGTTTATGGTGCATCCAAGATTCGTGTCTTATATTCCCTCCAAGCTTTCTGGCTGTATAACCCGAGTGTAAGTATTGTCTGTCTTTGTACAGCCGATTGTATGTATTGTCTGTCTTTGTACAGCCGAGTGTAAGTACTCTTTGTCTGTTAACGGTTGAGTGTAAGTACTGCTCGTCTGTGTATGGCTGAATGTAAGTATTGTCTGTCTGTGTACGGCTGCGTGTAAGTATTGTCTGTCTGTGTACGGCTGCGTGTTAGTATTGTCTGTCTATGCACAGTTGTGCGTCAGTATAGTCTCTCTCTGTGCACAGCCGTGTGTAAGTATTATCTCCCTGTGTACAGTTGAGTGTAAGTATCGTCTGCCTGTGTACAGCTGAGTATAAGTATTCTCTACTTGTGTACACTTGAGTGGCAGCATTGTCTGTCTCTGTACAGCAGAGTGTAAGTATTGAGAGAGCGTAGTTTTTCACATGAATAAAAATTTGCTATAACAAAACGAAGAAATAAAATTTAGCCGGAACTCAGTAGTTAAGAACATACTGAAGATATTCCTACCGTGCCATAGGGACATCTTTGAGATACTGCTTCAGCCCATTCTCTCCTTGATTTATCGGCACATGACCGGGTAATCTGGTGAGGATCACTCGCGGGCATATTTTCCTACCAAGCTCGTTGAAGGCTCAGGTACCCGTTTTTAGAGCTATGTGACTGGGGCGCACCGGGTGGAACCTGAAACCACCCGATTAAGATGACCTTGTCAGGCAAAGGCATCACACCCTAGCTACTCAAGGACACTTCAAGCCAGGCATGCGTCACAGATGAACTAAGACGACAAACAAAAATCCTTACCCATTGTAGCGCGCGAAGAAAAATGTGGCAAAGCCATTACCAACGCAGTAATAGTAGAAAGCATCGACGAAGCCGTCGAAAGGCACTCTGTGGAGTATAATATATCCCAGTCAACAAACAGGTCTTCCACATAGAGGTAATGAAACTATATCATCATCATCATCATCAGTGCACAGTCAACAAAATCACCCGTGCCCACACTAATTTAAGAAGCATAGCTTTATTTGACCACGTCACATTTTGTTCTCTAACCAAAAGAGTTCACGTCAAACCAGCCATATGTTGGCAGTCAAAGTTTTTCTAAGACTGGGGCGACCATCAACCAGCCTAGACTGTCGTCACTATCAACTAGCCTAGACTGTCGTCATCATCAACTAGCCTACACTGTCGTCACTATCAACTAGCCTAGACTGTCGTCACTATCAACTAGCCTAGACTGTCGTCACTATCAACTAGCCTAGACTGTCGTCACTATCAACTAGCCTAGACTGTCGTCACTATCAACTAGCCTAGACTGTCGTCACTATCAACTAGCCTAGACTGTCGTCACTATCATCTAGCCTAGACTGTCGTCACTATCAACCAGACTAGACTGTCGTCACTAGCAACTAGCTTAGACTGTCGTCACTAGCAACTAGCTTAGACTGTCGTCACTATCAACTAGCCTAGACTGTTGTCATTATGAACTAGCCTAGACTGTCGTCACTATCAATCAGCCTAGACTGTCGCAGGTTCCGGATAGGAAAATTCCTCCAGAAATGGAGGCTACCTGTAAATAAAGCGCTTGCTCAAATAACCACAAGCGCACAGACTGGCGGAAAATATGAAGACGACAGCTATAAAGAGGATAGCTATAAAGACGACGGCTATGATGGTTACAACCATGAAAACGACAGCTATAAAGACGAGAGTTACGACCGTTACAGTTATGAAGACGACAGACATGAAGGTTACAACTATGACGATGACAGCTATGAAGACGACAGCTATGAATATGATAGGTGTGAAGACGACAGCTATGAAGACGACAGTTGTGAAGACGACAGCTATGAAAACGATAGGTGTGAAGACCACATCTATTGTAGCATGGCCTTGTAAGTAATGATTACTGTGGTTATTATTATTAATGAATATGATTATGAAAAATACTGTAAACAAAATAGTAACATCGAATAGCGACAGAGGTCGGAAAAGGAAGAGAAAGGTATAAAACTACCATGACAATAGAATAAGACGCAGACAAAAGTAAACAGTGGAAACAGTGAATAGAAAAAGACGAGACTCAGTGACGCTGATATTTAGGTAATATAAAGGAAGGACGCCAGAAAGTAGGATGGTCCAGTGATAACAAAGCGGTGACTGGACGTTGACACGTGTGAACAATAGAAAAGACGAATAGAAAAGGCAGACACAATGAAAAGCGAGGACACAATAAAAACCTCCGACATGAAAGAGCAAGATAAATGACGTAGGTAAATAACAATTGCATAGACGAAAGTGACACAGACTGACACGCGTTAGGAGGCTGTTGCGCACGGTTTTTAAATAAAGGAGTGACAAACTCGGCCAGCTGACGAATTAAATATTTAGAGGCGTGGCCTATTGGACAATTGACTTACGAGAGACAAGTCACGGGGCAGTTTGAATGACGGATAATCAGAACGCTCATGGGAACCATTGGACATCTGAAGGGTGGAGCCAAAATACTTATTGGTTAATCCGTCAGGCTGGACTTGAAGATAAAAAGGAAGAAGTACGGAAGTACAGAAGAGGAATCAAGTAGGACCAAGAAGTACGGATATAAAAGAGTGAGGAGACAGATGAGGCAGATCGTCAGAACACCTTCGGTCCAGCAAGTAGAAAATAATAAAAATAAAAATAAAAAACAATAATGAAACTTCTCATTAATCAAGAAGGAAAAATATACGTAGAAGGAACAGCTGTTGATGAAGTAAACCAATATGCATACCTTGGCAGCTACATAGACCAGGATGGTGACACCAGGAAGGAAGTTAGAATTAGAATTGCAAAGCAGCATTGTCCTTCAAAAATCTTGAGAACGTTTGGAATTCAAAAGTTATAAGCACAAAAACCAAGTTAAGATTATTCAATTCAAATGTGGTATCCACTCCAATTTATACACGTGAAAGCTGGAAATCAACTAAGGAAATAGATAAGAAATTAGACTCTTGTGAAAACAAATGCCTCAGGAAAATACTTGATATAAAATGGAACGAATTTAAGAACAACACAGAGATAAGATAGATGAGCAAACAACAACCTGTTTCATGGGTGATCAGAAAAAGAAGATGGACACATGTAGGCCATGCGATGAGAAGAAATAATCAGAGAATACCAAAACAAGCTATCAAGTGGAGCACAACAGGCCGAAGAAAAAGAGGTCGACCATGTGAAACTCTAAAGAGGACATTGTTAAGAGAAACCAGTTTACTGGGCATAACATCCCTTGATGAAGTTGAAAGAATCGCCGAGAATAGGAAAACTTGGCAAACAACTATGCGAGCCCTGTGTGACGTTTAACAGCACGGGAAAGATGTACGATGTAAGATGTGTTCTTAAACGTGACACAGTTCAGAAACAGCTCATACCGTAGATGCAAAAATGAAGTTCACATCCACTACCATGAAATCAGTGTTGAGATGTCTGTTGTGCAAGCCAATGGGGGTGAAGTTTACGCGGGACAGTGTCTATGTTAACGCGTCCTAGAGCGGTGCTAGGTGTATGTGCTGTGGTCCGAGTTGCGCAGTAGCATTCTGCGATCTTGACCTCGTGGTGTTACACGAGGTTGACCAGGTCTGGGGGCGACCACTCGTGGTACCACGTGCCTGAAATCCCTGGTTCAGCCCTCACTATAGTGGAACGGTCACAATGAAATTTCCTGACAACATCTCTGGTCGTCATTCCATTGCTAAGCATACCAACAGCCTGCCATCGCTCTTGTGACAATAATCGGAGCATGACAAAAACATTGACATACTTCCTTTCGATGGAAACAAATGATGGACTTTTGCTTGCTTAAACTTGACCAGCGTGTGTGCCAAATTTCCACATCATGTGATTTTTAATAAGGCCATAAATTAGGAAGAAGCACGTGTTGCACGCCGAGTTTAAAGTAAACATCACATCGCCGAGAAAATGGCCCTGCATCAACTGCCATACTTACACAAATACGGAGCTCGAAAATTGCTCACGTACATAAACATTTCACGCTTCACATTAGTTCAATCAAGTGGTGCGTTTTTAATGCCAAGTAGTATAGATAAATATACTGCTAAAAAAACAAAAACCGCAACACTACTGTAGTCGTAATGGAAACGAAATTTCAAACTTATATCAAAATTTTATTTTACAGAATTAATGTCTCAATCTTGGCATGGGAAAACTTAGACTTTAACAATGAAATAATCTGGTTTGGACTTTTATTCTTTCCGACTGAGGCCTCCCTTTCAGTAAGGCATATGGCTTCCTCTGGCCTGTATCAGAGAACGACATCTCCTTGACATGGATCCGATTAGCCGTTGGATCTGTTGTTGTGGGATGGCTGCCCACTCTTCCCGCAGTGCAAGAGACAACTGTCAGAGATTGGTTGGCGTCACGTCTCGCTGGCGGACACGTCTGTTGAGTTCATCCCATAAGTGTTCTACTTTGTCTGATGACATGGATGGCCACGGAATAGTCTGGACGTTGTTGTCAACGAGGATCTGGGTGGTTAGTTGTGTCACATGAGGTCGAGCGTTATTCTGCTAAAAAAATAGACCCTGGTGCAGCCAAAAGTGGAAGGACGCGAGGACGAAGAATTTCAGCGACGTATCGTTGGGCATGCAGGCGTCCTTCATTTTGCGCCAGGTCATTTCTTCCCATGAAGTTGATCGTCATCCACACCAGTACACCTACACCACCATGTGGAGGAGCTTCATCCACGCAGTTCTGGGCGTAGCGCTCATTGACTCTTCGATAAACTCTTCTCCGTCTATTGTGTGGATGGAGCAGAAAGAACGATTCATCACTAAACCAAACCCTTCTCCAATCATTCGCAACGGTCCATTGACGATCCTGGTTCGCCCACTGCAGTTGGTTCTGGCAATGCCGGTCCGTAAGAACAGGATCTCTGTAGGGTTTTCTAGCACAAAGACCAGCGTCGTGCAGCCGGTTCCTGACCGTTTTATCTGAAATTCGACGAGCTGTTGTCATTGATCGGACTGTTGAGGACGCAGATGCAAATCGATTCCTGAGGTGACGCAGTCGTATGAAGCGGCCTTCGGCAGGAGGTGTGACTATGGGTCTTCCACTGTGTGGCTGGTCTGCAACTGAGCCAGTTTCTTGAAATCGTCTCTAAAGATGACTAATGGTGCTTCTAACCACGTTAAATTGTCTGCTCACTACATTTGTGACTGTCCAGTCTGTAAACGTCCAATGACGATGAGTCGTTCTGTAGTGAGATGAGCCATACTTGAGCATTGGATTTTCAAATGAATTGATTCGAGGAATCTTTCATAGGCATTCAATAACATGGTCAGTGAGTTTTGTGTTCAGTAAGTTTCAGGAGATTCTCGTGAACCTGTCATGAGTTATTGTCAAAAATGCTGTTTTGACTAGTGTCGCTTTTCTGTGCTCATGAATCATCTGCTGAGTACAATTCAGGTCAGCACGTGAAGTTTACGTCCAGTTGAACGTTTCAGGCAATTTGCCCTTGTCTGATCAGCAAACTTCAGTTTAAATCTCAACATTGTATTTGTTGCGTTACTTTTTTTTAAAATTAGCTCACATTGACGAGAAATTTCACACCTAAGCTAAATGTAATTTGTGATGAGATGGGGAATACCTTGACAGAGACAGAGGAAATTCTAGAAAGATGGAAGGAATATTGCAAAGGAATGTATGAAACAATTGACTGTGGAAGCAGAAATCAACAGTGTGAATTATTATTGGAGGAGAAAGAACCCAAACCGACAATAGAAGAAGTTTTATGGGCAATAAAGAATCTGAAAAATGGTAAATCACCAGGATGTGATGAGATAACAGCTGAATTTATTAAAGCAGGAGGAAAGGAGTGTGCAACAATCTATCATGCACTATGTAAAAAGATATGGCATTCAGGTATTTGGCCAAAAGATTTGAAAAGAACTATATTCATACCACTGCCAAAAAAGGTAGCCTGAAATTATGCACAAACTACAGAACTGTTGCCCTGATTAGTCATGCCAGTAAAATTCTGTTAAAAATCATAATGGGTAGACTTCGAAAGAAAATAGAAGAAGAAGTCAATATGGTCCAAGCTGGTTTCAGGCAAGGAAGAGGATCAACAGATCATATATTCAATATAAGATTAATAATAGAGAAATGCAGAGAGTTTAATGTGAATCTATATTTATCCTTTATACACTACTCAAAGGCATTTGATTGTGTACAACACCAGAAACTTTGGGAAATAATGGAAAAAATGGGATTTCCAACACATTTGATACAATTAACATCACTGCTGTATCTAGACCAACAAGCAGCAGTAAGAATGGTGAAACAACATGTTGGTTTGACATAAAACAAGGGGTCCGTCAGGGGTGCATATTGTCACCCTACTTATTTAACTTTTATACTGAAAATATAATGAGGAATGTTAGAGAATACAAAGAATATTACGATGCCATAACAATTGGAAGTTATGAAATACCAGAGATTAGATATGCTGATGACACAGTATTACTGTCCACAACACAAAAAAGGGAATGGAAAAACTAATTATGTCAGTCCGTAAGAACAGCGAAGAGCAGAACCTCTATCTTAATGCAAAGAAAACTAAAGTGATGACAACTGACAAAACAAACAAGGCAACTGAAATATGTATCAATGAGGAAAAACTGGAAGAAGTGGAGAGTTTTGAATATCTTGGATCACTACTAACTAATAATGGAGATACAATGAGGGAAATTAAAAGGAGGACATCTATCGGTCTTCAGAAAGTAAAACAACAAAAGAATCTGTGGAGAGGAGCAGACAGAACTACAAAAATAAGATTTTTAAGGGCATGCATCTTTCCCATCGCAACATGTGCATGTGAGACCTGGACACTTAACAAAACAGCTGAGAAACACATAAATGCATTTGAATGTAAATGCTACAGAAGAGTTCTCCAAATATCGTGGACACAAAAAAAGAACAAATATATCTATACTACAAGAGCTTAATATTGAAGAAGGCTGGCTAGTAAAGAGGATTAAAGAGAGAAAAACTGAAATATTTTGGACACATTAAACGTCATGATAATCTAGAGAAGACAGTATTGGAAGGATACATAATGGGAAAAAGAAAAAGAAGAAGACCAAAACGAAGATGGCTGCAAGACATCGTTGATGATCTGCAAATGGATGCAACAGCAGCAAGCCATCTTGCTCACATCCGAGAGGCCTACAGGAGTGCTGTTTGTGAGGCAAAGTTCCGCAAGGGACATGCAAATGAATGAATGAATATTTATATTTTTTATGAGAGTGAAGGAAGCAGAGCTACGTTCTATGAAGCTAAGTCACAAAAGCATAAATTTTCCTTAACCTGTGTTAGAATTGCCATGGACTTCATAATGAAGAAAAAGGTGCTGCACAGGAATTGATTGGGTACATGGGACCCAACTAGAAGATTTTGATTTTGCAGATGGCATAACTCTTATCAGTGGCAATGTGAATTCGATGAAAGAAAAACAAATACCTTGTCTTCACTGGCTAGCAAAATAGGACTTTAAATTAACAAGGATAAAACAAAAATAACGAAACTTCCCATTAACTACGAAGGAAAAATATACATAAGAGATACAACTGCTGAAGAAGTAAACCATTTTGCATACCCTGGCAGCTACACAGTCCAGGATAGTGACACCAGAAAGGAAGTTAGAATTCGAATTACAAAAGCAACATTGACCTTCAACAATCTTCTATATGGCACTCAAAAGTTATAAGCACAAAAACCAAGTTAAGGTTATTCAATGTAAATGTAATATCCACCCTCATTTATGCACACGAAAGCTAGAAAAGAACTAAACAAATAGATAGCAAATTAGACTATTTTGAAAACAAATTCATAAGGTTTTTACTCGATATAAAGTGGAACAAATTCCAGAAAAACGCAGAGATAAGGCAGATTAGTGAAAAACAACGTTTCTCGTGGGCGATCAGGAAAAAAGGAGATGGACATGTATCGGTCACGTGATGAGAAGAAACATTCAGAGAATCCTAAAATAAGCTATCAAGTGGAACACAACAGGCCGAAGAAAAAGAGGTCAACCATATGAAACTCTAAAGAAGACATTGTTAAGAGAGGCCAGTTTAGTGGGCATAAAATCCTTTGATGAGGTTGAAAAGCTCGCCGAAAACAGGAAAACTTGGCAAACTACAGTGCCAGCCCTATGTGACGTTTAACGGCACGGGAAGGATGTAAGATGTAATGTATTATTTGAAAATAACATGTCCATCTTGGCCAGGTCCTTCTTTAGCTCGAGGATATGCCGCGCATCCATTTCTTTAAATCTCAGTAGACTAAAGCGCCTCTGGCTGGAATGGAATTACTGATATCTACCACGAGACCTGCACTAACCACTTCGTTACCTTCTTAGAGAATACTTACTGCATGTCGTCTCTTGTGCAAAGGAAAGCTTGGTTCACCGGCACGGTACTAACACGTAATATAGCTTGTTTACTGTTCACCTCCGTTGGGGGTGGGGTTGCTGATTGGAATGATAAAATCAGAGACTATTTTGATATTAACAAACATACTTAAAGCCATATTTAAAAACAAAAAGCCTCTTGTGTTAATGTGAACTCAGTCATTTGCATGTCCCTTGCGAAACTTTGCCTCCCTAACAGCTCTCCTGTAGGCCTCTCGGTTGTAAGCAAGATGCCCTGCTTCTGATCCATCCATTTGCAGATTATCAACGATATCTTGAGGCCATTTTCGCCTTAGTCTTCCTCTCTTTCTTTTTCAAATTATGTAACCTTCCAAGACTGTCTTCACTAGATTATCATGACGTTTACTGTGTCCAAAATATTTAAGTTTTCTCTCTTTAATCCTCTTTACTAGCAAGCCTTCTTCAATATAAAATTCGTGTAGTAGAAATATAGACAGGAAATTCGGTCACTTGAACATTTACTTTCGGGTGATGTCTGTACGAAATATTTCAATTTTTCTTTTAAAGAAAATGTAAACTACCGAAGCATGATTTAACAAAAGAATGACTTTTCAGGTGTGGTTTCCTTTGCCTTCAGCTCGGTTTGTATCGAATTTTCTCTGCTAGCCTTTGTTAAAAAAAAAAAGAACAATCAGCTAACCAGGCCGCCTTGTGGTATTTATATGCCGTAAGGTTCCCATTTCCACACCGCTGTCCGAGTGGCGAAGTGGTTAGTGCACTGGTCTCTCATGGCGAAGGTCGGGGGTTCGAATCTGGCCGGAGGCACACCAGTCACCCAGCTGTAGAAATGGAGCTGGGGAAGGAAAGACGGCCAGGCGTGATACTGACCATATCACAGTGTGCTGACAGGTCAAGGAAATTATGGACACTAACACCGTATCCCTATGTGCCTCCAAGGCATGACAGGATTACCTTTATGTCATGCTGTTGATATTCCTTCCTGCCCAGAATTTCTTCCCGAGTGGTATACTCTTTATGGCAAATGTCCTGCGGCTGAGTTTGTGGGGATATTCTATATGTTGTCATACACTTCATGGCAGGGGATATTCTATATGTTGTCATACACTTCATGATATGTTGTCATACACTTCATGATATGTTGTCATACACTTCATGATATGTTGTCATACACTTCATGATATACCAGCAGCCTCGGAAGTTGGAATTATAACGCGTAAGAGCCCTCCTTCCTTCCTTCAGCTCCCGGAGGAACTACCAGTCCAGCACTCAGGTCATCCATGGTACTCGTACGTCTCAAGTCAAGTCTCAAGTTTAATCTCAAATTAAGTCTCCAGTTATGTCTCGGGTTAAGCTGGAGGTTGAATTCCAGGCAAATTCCCAAATTAAGTCTCAAGTTAAGTTAAGTAAGGTTAATTCTCAAGTTGTCGACTTAAAAGAGTCAAGCCTCATGACAATTCCCAAGTTAAGTCTCAAGTCACGATGTTCAAGTTTCATGTCCAGCCTCGAATCCCACAGCCACAGGCGGCCTGAAGTTGAGCCCCCCAAGTCAAAGTCTCGGGTCAAGCTTAGACGTTTGAGAATGAACAGCCAAACTTATCCAGGCCGGGAAAAAAATACCACAGATGCACAGAAGTCCTGTGGATCTTTCGTTGTCTTCATGATCAGTTTGTATTAAATCCTCCTGATACTAAGAAAGCCAATACTGATATTGAAAAATATAAGGGAGAATTAAAACAGCAATCTGAAAATTATGCAATAACCACAACGGATAGAAAGTGACGCAATACAACCCTTTCACAGTGACTGACGGGTAGTTCATACATGCGCATTGCAGCACTCTGCCCTTTGTCTAGTCAAAGCCAAGGTCAGATAAACATGGACGCTCTGTTGCAGGAGTGCACCATTTGCTGAACAGTGCAACATGGTGAGATTTCTTCGGGCAGAGGAGATGGAACGCTGCTGAAATCCATGGTAGGATGCTGGCTCGGTAAAGAAGTGAAAACAGCGTGACTCAGCAAACAAGTTCTTGAAGAAAGTGGTTTAAAACAGGGATGATCGCGAATAGCAGACACAATCTGATCAGCTGCCCTATGGCAGTGCGCGTCGCCGTGCTGATGCCGCGACAGTGGAGGCAATGCAGCAGCTGAACATCTTCCTCACCCCCCCCCCCAACGCCCCCCCCCCATACAACCCAGATATGGTACCGTACCATTATCATATCTTCTGTCAACTTATCAACTGAAAGAGCCTCTACATGGCAGCGCAGGTTTACATCCGATGATGAGGTTAAGGAAGCGGTGCAGACCTGGATTCGGGATCAGCCAAAGGGCTTCTTCTAACAAGCAATAAAGGAGCCAGTGGAAGGAAACAGTGAATGTATCGACCCGCATGATGACTATGTGGAAAACTGGCATTAACTGTCATGATCATTTTGTCCCTTTTACAAGCATTTAAGGGTTTGTTGTCTCCACTTTAAAAAAATTCTCCTTCGTATCAGATTTCCAACATATGCCCGTGAGACCAGGACACTTAACAAAACAGCTGAGAAACACATAAATGCCTTTGAATGTAAATGCTACAGAAAAGTTCTTCAGATATCATGGACACAAAAAAGAACAAATATATCTATACTACAAGAACTTAATATTGAAGAAGGATGGCTAGTAAAGAGGATTAAACAGAGAAAACTTAAATATTTTAGACATATTAAACGTCATGAGAATTTAGAGAAGACCGTCTTGGAAGGGGGTACATAATGGGAAAAAGAAAGAGAGGAAGACCAGGGCGAAGATGGCTGCAAGACATCGTTGATGATCTGCAAATGGATGCATTAGCAGCAGGGCATCTTGCTCACAACCGAGAGGCCTACAGGAATGCTGTTAGGGAGGCAAAGTTCCGCAAGGGACATGGAAATGACTGGCTGACTGATCAGTTTTACAATTCCGTACCCATAAAAGCCATGAAACAACATAACTCGTACATTCTGTAATTGTTTAAATGTAAAACGGTATATTTGTTTTACGTTGTAAATTAATTTATCATCATCATCATTATGTGTCTTGTTCAGAATAAAGTTCGGCGGTAATGAATCTCCACTTCCCTCGCTCCCTCGCCTTGATGGTACGCTCAGCCAAGCTGTCTTCTTGTCCATTATCGTATGCTATTTTCCCATCTACATCTCTGTCTTCCTCTTGCTCTTTTTCCTTCCATCTTTTCTTCTAGTATGGTCTTTAGTAATATCTTTTAATATGGCCAAAGTATTTTGTTTTCTTCTTCCTCATTTCTCGTTGCACCTGGAGCTGTTCTCCAAATTAACTCACAAATTAGCTCATAAATTAACTCACGACTTAGCAAGCGACTTCAGTGACATACATTTTTTTTTGTAATTAAACAAAAATGACTGCCATGATATTGTAACGCACAATGACGTCATGAATATTTTTAGCATTTGCGTTAGTTTAAAATTAGGAACCACTAACTACAGAGCTTTATCTGGAGAAATGCAAATGAAGACGCCAACAGCGATTATTGAGAAAAGACGCTGGCGATGGTTGAGATGTGCTTCGGATAACCGACGACTCGCTACCAAAAACAGCACTGATGGGCAGGAGTAAGGGTAGACTAAAGGAGACACGGAGAAGAACAACAGAGAGGATGTTGAGCAACAGAGGACTCACCTGGGCAAGAGCGGACAAAAAAAAGACAAAAGTGCGGGCGTTTGTTGAAAACCTTTACGGAAGCCCCATGTGCCTTTGGCACTTAAAGTTCAGGAGAGAGAGAGAGAGAGAGAGAGAGAGAGAGAGAGAAACAGAGAGAGAGAGAAACAGAGAGAGAGTGAATGAGAGAGAGAGAGACTGCAGAACAAAACAAAATGATTATCTGAAAAGCCCATTAAAGGGATTATGGTAGCTTAAGAGTTAACGGATGTGTTACTCCGTTGGTGGTACATTTATTACAAAAATTGTAAATACAGTTTCGGAGTCAAACAGTTAATCATCATCATCATCATCATGTGCCTTTTTCACGATGAAGAATCTCCAGTTACTGAATACTCTGAAAGGATTGTAAACTATTTGTACTCTCTTAACGGAAACAGACGTTTAGAGGAAGTTTTTTTTTTCACAACTTTACTTTGACAGACAGGCTCCGTGCCCAGCAAGGTCCCGCTGGATGAGCATGCCCGTCTTAAGTTCCCTGACACCAGGTATGTAGAGCTAGCACATGTGAAGTTCATTACTTGACCTGCCTTGACCACTGAGTTGGCAGGTACGCTAGAGTACGTAGAGCTGGATGGAGCTGTGCAGTTGGGATTTGCTGAAACGAAAAAAAAAAAGAGACAATATATGGAAGTAGATACCAGCTGAGGTCCAAGAACCATATGGAGGTTCTCGATGAATGATATAAGGGTCCGTGGAGCAAGCTGGGTACGATATTTCGAAAGCAATAAACTCTCTACTGAGTTCTAAGTTTTTCATATCTTTAAACTAACTAGTGGGGGTGGGGGTAGGGGGGTGAGGACGCCTGTCTGATGAAGCAATCAGCGACCCATAGCTGATATGCCAGCGTCAGGGTTAGCGACCCATAGCTGATATGCCAGCGTCAGGGTTAGCGACCCATAGCTGATATGCCAGCGTCAGGGTTAGCGACCCATAGCTGATATGCCAGCGTCAGGGTTAGCGACCCATAGCTGATATGCCAGCGTCAGGGTTAGCGACCCATAGCTGATATGCCAGCGTCAGGGTTAGCGACCCATAGCTGATATGCCAGCGTCAGGGTTAGCGACCCATAGCTGATATGCCAGCGTAAAGGTTAGCGACCCATAGCTAATATGCCAGCGTCAGGGTTAACGACCCATATCTGATATGCCAGCGTCAGGGTTAGCGACCCATAGCTGACCAAGACCCTGTCCCACTTCTCCGTGTTACCACCGGTAACAGGCCTAGCCTGGCTAACGGGGCAGGGGTCGCCATAGTTCCCATGGTGATGGAGTCTGCTAAAGAAGCATTGCAAACCCCCCCCCCCGCCCCTGCTTTTTAGCTGTACCTGATGACTGAAAAAGTAGCAGCCATATTCTGCTCCCACGCCGATATGATGCTGTGACTCAACAACTCTACAACATCGGCTGCAAAGAACAACAGCTCGCAGTTACAGGGAGTTCTTACAAGTACAAGTAAACTAACTAGTTCCTCTCTTAGTATTCGGACAATTTGTAATATTGTTTTTTTTTTCTTTAAATAAGTTAATTTTGAAAGACGCCTAATCATTTGACAGACTGCACGGAACGATTGCTAACATATCTAAGTAGACTAACGTTTATAACTAGGTAGACCAACGTTTACATCTAGGTAGACCAACGTTTACACCTAGGTAGACCAACATGTATATCTAGGTAGACCAACATTTATATCTAGGTAGACCAACGTTTATATCTAGGTAGACTAACGTTTGTATCAAGGTAAACCAACGTTTATATCTAGGTAGACCAACGTTTACATCTAGGTAGACCAACGTTTACATCTAGATAGAACAACGTTTATATCTAGGTAGACCAACGTTTATATCTAGGTAGACCAACGTTTATATCTAGGTAAACTAAAGTTTACACCTAGGTAGACTAAAGTTTACATCTAGGTAGACCAACGTTTACATCTAGGTAGACTAACGTTTATATCTAGGTAGACTAACGTTTATATCTCGGTAGACCAACGTTTACATCCAGGTAGACTAACGTTTACATCTAGGTAGACTAACGTTTACATCTAGGTAGACCAACGTTTATATCTAGGTAGATCAACGTTTATATCTAGGTAGACCAACGTTTATATCTAGGTAGACTAACGTTTATATCTCGGTAGACCAACGTTTATATCTAGGTAGATCAACGTTTATATCTAGATAGACCAACGTTTATATCTAGGTAGATCAACGTTTACATCTAGGTAGACCAACGTTTACATCCAGGTAGACTAACGTTTACATCTAGGTAGACTAACGTTTACATCTAGGTAGACCAACGTTTATATCTAGGTAGACTAACGTTTACATCTAGGCAGACGAACGCTTATATCTAGGTAGACCAACATTTATATCTAGGTACTAACGTTTATATCACGGTAGACCAACGTTTATATCTAGTTAAACTAACGTTTATATCTAGATAGATTAACGTTTTTTATCTAGGTAGACTAACGTTTATATCTAGGTAGTCTAACGTTTATATCTAGGTAGACTAACTTTTATATCTAGGTAGACTAACGCTTATATCTAGGTAGACTAACGTTTATATCAAGGTAGACTAACGTTTATATCTAGGTAGACGAACGTTTATATCTAGGTAGACGAACGTTTATATCTAGGTAGACCAACGTTTATATCTAGATAGAACAACGTTTATATCTAGGTAGACCAACGTTTATATCTAGGTAGACCAACGTTTATATCTAGGTAAACTAAAGTTTACACCTAGGTAGACTAAAGTTTACATCTAGGTAGACCAACGTTTACATCTAGGTAGACTAACGTTTATATCTAGGTAGACTAACGTTTATATCTCGGTAGACCAACGTTTACATCCAGGTAGACTAACGTTTACATCTAGGTAGACTAACGTTTACATCTAGGTAGACCAACGTTTATATCTAGGTAGATCAACGTTTATATCTAGGTAGACCAACGTTTATATCTAGGTAGACTAACGTTTATATCTCGGTAGACCAACGTTTATATCTAGGTAGATCAACGTTTATATCTAGATAGACCAACGTTTATATCTAGGTAGATCAACGTTTACATCTAGGTAGACCAACGTTTACATCCAGGTAGACTAACGTTTACATCTAGGTAGACTAACGTTTACATCTAGGTAGACCAACGTTTATATCTAGGTAGACTAACGTTTACATCTAGGCAGACGAACGCTTATATCTAGGTAGACCAACATTTATATCTAGGTACTAACGTTTATATCACGGTAGACCAACGTTTATATCTAGTTAAACTAACGTTTATATCTAGATAGATTAACGTTTTTTATCTAGGTAGACTAACGTTTATATCTAGGTAGTCTAACGTTTATATCTAGGTAGACTAACTTTTATATCTAGGTAGACTAACGCTTATATCTAGGTAGACTAACGTTTATATCAAGGTAGACTAACGTTTATATCTAGGTAGACGAACGTTTATATCTAGGTAGACGAACGTTTATATCTAGGTAGACCAACGTTTATATCTAAGTAGAGCAACGTTTATATCTAGGTAGAATAACGTTTATATCTAGCTAGACCAACTTTTATATCTAGGTAGATTAACATTTACATCTAGGTAGACCAACGTTTATATCTAGGTAGACTAACGTTTACATCTAGGTAGACGAACGTTTATATCTAGGTAGATCAACGTTTATATCTAGGTAGACCAACGTTTAAATCCAGGTAGACTAACGTTTACATCTAGGTAGGTCATCGTTTATTTTAAGTAACAAATGAACAGACTATTCTCTGAAGGGTGACTAACTTGATGCACGGCACCGTCTGATATTCTGGCCTTCATTATACAGATTTCACTCAACTTTCAAATATTCGGTAAATGACACTATGTAATAATTACTTAAAGGTGACACGGAAAATTTCAATGAGAAATCTTTTAAATTCAGCTTCTGGCTCATATAAAATATATTATATTTACGAGTATCAGAAACGTTATTATCACATTCACGTGCATACAAATGTGATATCGTTTCGCAAGTTATAACAAGAGTTATTGCAGGCAATCTTAGCATAGACAGCATGGATGAACTTAGCATAGACAGCATGGATGAACTTAGCATAGACAGCATGGATGAACTTAGCATAGACAGCATGGATGAACAGCATAGACAGTATGGATGAACAGCATAGACAGCATGTATGAACTTAGCATAGACAGCATGGATGAACTTAGCATAGACAGCATGGATGAACTTAGCATAGACAGCATGGATGAACTTAGCATAGACAGCATGGATAAACTTAGCATAGACAGCATTGATAAACTTAGCATAGACAGCATGGATGAACCTAGCATAGACAGCATGGATGAACTCAGCATAGACAGCATGGGTGAACTTAGCATAGACAGCATGGATGAACTTAGCATAGACAGCATGGATGAACTTAGCATAGACAGCATGGATGAACAGCATAGACAGTATGGATGAACAGCATAGACAGCATGTATGAAATTAGCATAGACAGCATGGATGAACTTAGCATAGACAGCATGGGTGAACTTAGCATAGACAGCATGGATGAACTTAGCATAGACAGCATGGATGAACTTAGCATAGACAGCATGGATAAACTTAGCATAGACAGCATTGATAAACTTAGCATAGACAGCATGGATGAACCTAGCATAGACAGCATGGATGAACTCAGCATAGACAGCATGAGTGAACTTAGCATAGACAGCATGGATGAACTTAGCATAGACAGCATGGATGAACTTAGCATAGACAGCATGGATGAACTTAGCATAGACAGCATGGATAAACTTAGCATAGACAGCATTGATAAACTTAGCATAGACAGCATGGATGAACCTAGCATAGACAGCATGGATGAACTCAGCATAGACAGCATGGGTGAACTTAGCATAGACAGCATGGATGAACTTAGCATAGACAGCATGGATGAACTTAGCATAGACAGCATGGATGAACTTAGCATAGACAGCATGGATGAACAGCATAGACAGCATGGATGAACTTAGCATAGACAGCATGGGTGAACTTAGCATAGACAGCATGGATGAACTTAACATAGATGGCATGGATGAACCTAGCATAGACAGCATGGATGAACTTAGCATAGACAGCATGGATGAACTTAGCATAGACAGCATGGATGAACAGCATGGATGAACTTAGCATAGACAGCATGGATGAACTTAGCATAGACAGCATGGATGAACTTAGCATAGACAGCATGGATGAAATTAGCATAGACAGCATGGATGAACTTAGCATAGACAGCATGGATGAACTTAGCATAGACAACATGGATGAACTTAGCATAGACAGCATGGATAAACGTAGCATAGACAGCATGGATAAACTTAGCATAGACAGCACGGATGAACTTAGCATAGACAGCATGGATGAACAGCATAGACAGCATGGATGAACTTAGCATAGACAGCATAGATGAACTTAGCATAGACAGCATGGATGAACTTAGCATAGACAGCATGGATGAACTTAGCATAGACAGCATGGAAGGTTAATAGTTATGTCTACCCGACCAATAGTGAACTATGGTGGTTTTTTTGTGCTTCCCGATCCGACTTGGCGACGAAGTTTGTACCGAGAGCGACGCTGACTAGTTTCGCATCTGAACTTTTGTAGTTCTTAAAATGGCGTCCTTACTGGGTGGCTCATCACCAAGAACTAATACAAGTGGTCGTCGATGAAGATTATGTGCGATATCCACTAGCTCAGGCAGTGGAGCGAGTATGGGAATGTCTCGTCCGGGAAGATACCGAGAGTCTATTATTGACTATTGAACTGCTACCCTGATTGCCGAATTCGATATCCCCAAAAACAATTTTTAAATGATCGATAATTTATGTAATTCCAGCATTCACGAGCATTCATTCATTTGCTTGTATCCTTGCGGAACTTTGCCTCCCAAACAGCTCTCTTGTAGGCCTCTCGGTTGTGAGCAAGATGGCCTGCTGCTGGTGCATCCATTTGCAGATCATCAACGATGTCTTGCGGCCATCTTCGTTTTGGTTTTCCTCTCTTTCTTTTTCCAATTATGTACCCTTCCAAGACGGTCTTCTCTATATTATCATGACGTTTAATGTGTCCAAAATATTTAAATTGTCTCTCTTTAATCCTCTTTACTAGTCAGTCTTCTTCACTATTAAGTTCTTGTAGTATGGATATATTTGTTCTTTTTTGTGTCCATGATATCTGAAGAATTCTTCTGTAGCATTTATATTCAAAGGCATTTATGTGTTTCTCAGCTGTTTTGTTAAGTGTCCAGGTCTCACAGGCATATTTTGCGATGGGAAAGATGCACGCCCTTAAAAATCTTATTTTTGTAGTTCTGTCTGTTCCTCTCTACAGATTCTTTTGTTGTTTTACTTCCTGAAGAGCGATAGATGTCCTCCTTTTAATTTCCCTCATTGTATCTCCATTATTAGGTAGTAGTAATCCAAGATATTCAAAACTCTCCACTTCTTCCAATTTTTCCTCATTGATACATATTTCAGCTGCATTTTTTGTTTTGTCAGTTGTCATCAATTTAATTTTCTTCACATTAAGACAGAGGTTTTGCTCTTCGCTGTTCTTACGGATTAACATAATTAGTTTTTTCATTCCTTTTTGTGTTGTGGACAGTAACACTGTGTCATCAGCATATCTAATCTCTGGTATTTCGTAACCTCCAGTTGTTATGGCATCGTAATATTCTTTGTCTACATCTTCTCTAACATTCCTCATTATATTTTCATTATACAAGTTAAATAAGTAGGGTAACAATATGCACCCCTGCCGAGCAGGAAGTCTTAAATTTTACCGAAACTTTCAAACCTGGTCAGCGTCTTTACATCTTACATCCTTCCCGGGCCATTAAACGTCACATAGGGCTCGCATGGAGGTTTGCCAAGATTTCCTAATATATTATAATGATAATGATAATAATAATAATAATATAATAATATAAACAATAACTTTCACAGTTCATTTAAAGTCCAGGTTTTTAACTATCATTTATATCAAAACTTTTTCACGTTAATTTGTTCATTCTGCAAGTCCACTGCAATCTTTTTTAGAACTGCCTGGCCAAAGGTCTCTAGATCTGTCATTCTATCAATGTATTCAACATCTTTCCGACTCTTTAAGGCATCGCGGTGCTTCAGGTATAGATGGCCAAGCGATTTTGTTGGTATCCGCGATGCTCGATTGATTTTAATGCGAGTTTCCGTAACAGTAGGTTTTTTTTAACCCTATCTATAGTTGCCTCTAGATGGGTTCTCATGATAGGGTTGTTGGCTTAATGTCCAACTCCCGTTTTACGATATGTGTCAACGCAAAAGATTCATACGAAAATATGCCGGCAAGAGTGTTAAAAATCTCCCTCCATTTTTTACGTTGCCCGGAAGTAAAAACGTCTTTATTGCGGGACATACCAAAAAAAAAAAAATTATGAGCTACACAAAAGAAAATATTTGTGAGCGATCGCTCACTAGCTTAGCTTATAGGGAACCTACCCATAACCAGCGTAGTTAAATATTGCAGGCATATTCCATCCTTAACATATTTGCATACCTTTTGTCCCCCCACATTTCACATTAACATCGTAAATTGTCGATCAAAGAGTGGTAACTATTGTACATTTTGGAACTGCTCCTGATGGAAGGAGGTTGAAATACTAAAAAAAAGAAGTCTAAAAGATGTTGCCAAGAATCCGGCTTCTTATGTCTCTTCTTTATGGAAGGAGGACTAGAGTAAAGTGCCAGTAAGAAACGTTAATCTTAACCGCGTGATTTAAAAGATATCTTCTTCTTCTTCTTCTTCTTCTTCCATCTCCCTGGAACTGAGAGCGAGTTCTTTGCAGCCGATGCGGTGAAGATGTTGAAGCACAGCATATTCTCGGTCTGGGAGCGGTTATAGCGGCTATTTTTTTCAGTCCCTGAATGCATTTAAAAAGAGTGGTGGTGGTGGGGGGGGGGTGATATACTTCTTTACATGACTCCGCCACCATGGGGACTATGGCAATCCCTGCCCAGTTAGCCAGGCTATGCCTATTACTGGGGGTACCCACGTACAGGTGGAAAAGGATACTGATTAGTTATGGTTAGCCAACCCTGACGCTAGCATGTCAGCTATGGTTAGCCAGCCCTGACGCTAGCATGTCAGCTATGGTTAACCAACCCTGACGCCAGCATGTCAGCTATGGTTAGCCAACCCTGACGCCAGCATGTCAGCTATGAATCGCTGATTCCCAAAGCGAGAAAAAAAGAATAAAGGAAATGTAACAACATCTCTCTCTCTCTCTCTTCTTCTCTCTCTCTTTTCCTTATTTTACCTCTAATTCCATCACAGAGACAATACCTAAGACGATATAAACTATTTACTAATTAACACAGCCGCCATGTTTGCTATCCAAAAAATGGCGCGATGTCTGTTTTATTCTTCAAAGTAAAAAGTAAGTAAAGGTAACCCTGTCATGCCTTAGAGGCACATAGGGATATGGTGTTAGTGCCCATATTTTCCTTGACCTGTCAGCACACTATAGGGTGATATGGTCAGTATCACGCCTGGCCGCCTTTCCTTCCCCAACTCCAGAAGAAGTCGAGTACCCATTTCTACAGCTGGGTGACTGGGGTGCCGCCGGCCGGATTCGAACCCCCGACCTTCGCCATGAGAGACCAGTACACTAACCACTTCGCCACTCAGACACCCATTCTTCAAAGTACACGTATTTTAAAATTAGAAATTGTTGATTGCTATGTTATGTATAATACATTTTAAAAACTATTATTACTATTTTTTTACCATTTTTTGCAAAAATCATCATCATCATCAACATCATCATCATCATCACTTCATGCCGTCTCCCCAACGGCAATGAATCTTCACTCTGTTCTGGTCCTTGCCAAACCTGTCCCTGTCCATCTCTTGATGTTGTCCACCCATATATGTCGCTGTCGTCCTCTTGTTGTTTTTACCTTCGATCTTGCCCTCAAGAAGAGCCCTTCAATATAGCAGTGTGCCTCTTGATGTGTCTTATTAAAGGTCCTGGCTTCTACACCATAAAGGAATATTGAAAATATGTATCATTTTACGATAAGTAATCTCAGTTGCCGTGACATTTGTTTTGATGTAAGGATCTTCCTCATTCTGCTGAAGGTCTTTTTTTTCTTCTTCTTCCTTGCCATTCCTATTCTTCTGATAAATTTCCATTTCACATCTTCCATCCTCCGTTGTCATGTGCCCTAAATTACCTGCAGCATGTCACCTGTCCGACTAATTCTCCATTTAATTTTATATTTGCGACTGGCTTTCTTTCTTCTCTGTTGATTATCATAACATTTGTCTTCCTGATAGTTATTTCCAGTCCTTTCTATTTACTTGTTGTTGTTGTTGTTGTTGTAAAAGTTTGTAAAAATGCCGTAACATTATTTACAATTTTTTTCTCGAGAACATGCTTTACCTCTACTATCGCTGCCATCATCATCATCATCATCTGTAACAAAGAAAGCCCTGGCAACTACAGACTACGTAACTTACTTGGGCAAGCCCCACAGGATTTCTTACAAAAGAACGTGGGATTCGTTTTCGTATCGGAGCAGAATTCCGGAAACTTGCGGAGTAATTCCTCGCATACAGGAGAAGTCAGGGAGTCCTGACACCCAACACCTGGGAGAGAGAAAACACGTGCATGTAAGGGTGATCATCCATGACAATCAGTAATGATTCATCTGTAGCTCTGATGAGACGAGGAAAGGTTGTTCACAGACGCTCGGACACTTTCAAGCCTCACTCAAAGCTGATGTAAAGCTGTACTAAAAGCTGGTGTAAAGCTGTACTAAAAGCTGGTGTAAAGTTGTACTAAAAGCTAGTGTAAAGCTGTATTAAAAGCTAGTGTAAAGCTGCACTAAAAGCTAGTGTAAAGCTGTACTAAAAGCTAGTGTAAAACTATACTAAAAGCTAGTGTAAAGCTGTACTAAAAGCTAGTTTAAAGCTATACCAAAAGCTAGTGTAAAGCTGTACTAAACGCTAGTTTAAAGCTATACTAAAAGCTAGTGTAAAGCAGCGCTAAAAGTTAATGTAAAGGTGCATAATGGGATATTTAGTGCTAGGTCCTAAACTGAATTGTTGAATGATATGTCATTTCTTGAGGAATGTTATGTCGCTCCTTGAGCTGATGTATGCTGAGTAGCTCCTTGATGAATGCTATGTCGATCTTTGAATTGATTAATGCTATGTTGCTCCTTGAGTTGATGACCGCTATGACACTCCCTGAGTTGATGAATGCTATATTGCTCCTTGAGTTGATGACCGCTATGACACTCCTTGAGATGATGAATGCTATGTCTTTCCTTGAGCTGATGAATCCTATGTCTCTCCTCTAGTTGATAAGTTTTAAGTCACACAGTGAAATGTGTGGCGCCGGTTTTACTCAGTAAAAGAACTAATGCTATGTTAATTGCTAGACTGTTGAATGAAAAGATTACTGCTATATTGCAGTATGTTATTATATATTATTTATTATATTTATTACTATAACCAAGATGTGTACTAGGCTTATCGGAAAGACGAAGATAATTCATTTGACAAATAATAAACAGATAGAAAAAGTTAGGAGAAATGGAAGGTCGTGTCTGTTTTGTGAAAGCTAAATAACTTTAGAAATGGCACGTGATGTATGAAACTTCGTGAGCAACATGACAACTCTTCATTATAGAAGAATACTTTCAACCAAAGATAAATGCCTCTCTTTCTCTCTGTATCTGTCTGTCTGTCTGTCTGTCTGACTCTCTTTCCCTCTCTTTGTCTGTCTGCCTCTCTTTCTTTCTCTCTCTGCCTTTCTCTCTCTCTCTCTGTCTCTCTTTTTCTCTTTCTCCTTCGGTCTCTTTCTGTCTCTCTTTTTCTCTTTCTCCTTCTGTCTCTCTTTCTCTCTCTGTCTCTCTCTTTCTTTCTCTCTGTCTCTCTCTTTGTCTGTCTCTGTCTCTCTTTCGTTTTATCTGTGTGTGTCTGTCTCTGTCTCTCTTTCTCTCTCATACACATGCGTATGTCTATACATGTATGCACATGTGTAAATGTATTTGTATATGTGTGTATGTCTGCATATGTGTGTATGTCTACATATGTGTGTATGTGTATGCATATATATATATGTGTGTGTATGTGTATTACACGTATGGATATATATGTATGTGTACATATGTGACAGTGTGTGTATGTTCGTCCATCGTCTTCGATGATGACCTCATATTCATTTTAGTCAAAGTAAGGAGAGGTGTGTCCGTGTGTGACCAACTAGCCCTATACGAGCTCTAAAAGTTTTGCCACACATGGAACATGCATGTCCAGATTCAGTTGTGGGTGCTTGTGCTGCCTTGGCTTTTCACATTGCGCGTTTGTGATGAGCACTTTCTATTCTTGAGCGCTCTGCTCTCTGAGCACCCAGGGTAGTTAAAGCCCTCCATGATGGGCAGACTTGTGCTATGACCTCCCAAGAGTGACAGTATATATTTATGTGTATACATACGTATGTTTATGTATCTGTATATGTGTGCATTTGTAGTATGTGCTTGCATTTGTGTGTGAATATATGTATCTGCATGTACTTGCGTATATAAAAAATATAGGTGTATATAAGAGAGAAAACTTAAATACTTTGGACACATTAAGCGTCATGATAATCTAGAGAAGACCGTCTTGGAAGGGTACATAATGGGAAAAAGAAAGAGAGAGGAATACCAAGGCGAAGATGGCTGCAAGACATCGTTGACGATCTGCAAATGAAAGCAGCAGGCCTACAGGAGAGCTGTTAGGAAGGCAAAGTTCCGCAAGGGACATGCAAATGAATGAATGAATGAGGTGTATATATAGTCAAAGTCTAAATTAAAGTATGGCTTGATTTCTGTAGTTACATAAATCAGAGTGTGGAGTGTAAGGACAAGAGATAAGTTTATTATTTATTTATGTAATCATTTAATCGTTTCTTCATGATTATTATGCTCATTAACAAATACTGAATGACTGTGACTGAGTGAAAGCTGTACGATGAAGGGCAGAATGTTAGACGGGCCTGCGTGCCCAATTCTTAACCTTTTGAAATTAAATAATGTTAGTTTGTTCTTTCTTTCCGTCTGTCTCTGTTTGTTTGTTTGTTTGTTTGTCTGTTTGTTTCTTTTCTCCCCTCTCTTCCCCTATTCTTACCTCCGCATGCAGATGTCAGTGTGCTCCAGCCAGTTTGGTTACAGATCATCTCGCTCTGTGGCAAGCTGGAGTTGGCGATGCAGTTGATGTATACTCGTTCTCCCTGGAGGTACGAGGTTTTCGTTGGTGAAACTTGTGTTCCATCCGCGGGAATCGTGGGTGCTCCACAGGTTGCTGCCAGATTGTTATTGTTATTGTTGTTGTTGTTGTTGGAAAAGTAAAGTTATCAGAGTTATTAATAACGGTAGCAATTTTCGTTAGGCGTAACGGTATCAGTACACAACCTAAATTTACAAGATTAAAAAAAAACCGTTCATTTTGAACTACAACATATGGTACATACATGTTTCAGTTATGCTGCTTATCTTCTAGCTCTATGTGAACCTTAAGTGCCCAGTGCAATTACTACTTACCTTAGTTTGGGAAAAATCTAGTTCTATTTTCAATTCAAAATAGGAAAGGAATGTTACTATAACTTGAACTGATGAACTGATAAGACAGATAAGCAAACAACAATCTGCCTCATGGGTGATCAGAAAAAGGAGATGGGCATATGTCGGTCATGTGATGAGAAGAAACAGTCAGAGAATTCCCCCCCCCCCAAAAAAAAAAAACAAACTATCAAGTGGAACATTACAGACCGAAGAAAAAGAGGTCGACCACCAGAAGCTCTAAAGAGGACATTGTTAAGAGAGGTCAGTTTAGTGGGCATAAAATCCCTTGATGCGGTTGAAAAGCTCGCCGAGCACAGGAAAACTTGGCAAACTACAGTGCGAGCCCTATGTGACGTTTAACGGCACGGGAAGGATGTAAGATAACTTGAACAGCTTCTTTCAATGATAAAACAGGTAATATTTTTTTTTTTAAAATTAATTTAGCTGTGCAATACTATCGCGGGGTTATGTATGGTTAGTGCACTACCATGTTGACCAGAATCTCCCTGGTTCAAGTCCGAACTGATGTGACAATTTTTTTTTTCGGACTGACCTGGCCCCGAAGAAATGTGTGCCCGGGGTTTCCTCTGGGAAAACTGGCACAGCTATGACAGGTACTGCCTAACAATACTGCAGTGGCTTAGAAATGCGAAAGTGATAAGACTTAAGACCTCTACGGTACATAAATGCCTATAACATAATAAACAAAAATTGCGTATTAAACACGTATAGGATTGCGCGTCGTAACATGCGACATGTTCTCAATATTCCTTTATGATACAGAAGCCTGGATCTTGAACAAGACAACAGAAAAGAACATCGAGGCCTTCGAAATGTGGACATACAGAAGAACAGGGCGCGTGGCATGGACAGAACAGAAGAACAGGGCGCGTGGCATGGACAGAACAGAATACAAAGAAACGCTTAACCAACTGGAAGTGATAAGGGAAATATTGAAAACCATAAAAGCAAGACAGCTAAGACACTTTGGGCGTGTCAAGAGGCATTGTACTCTGTTGAAGACCCTTCTTCGGGGGGCAAGCTCGAAGGGAAAAAGAACAAGAGGATGACAGCGACATAGATGGGTGGACAACTTCAAGAGATGGAGATGGACACGGACACGCTTGACCGAGGGCACAATAGAGACAGGGCAGGGAACTGAGTGGTAGATTCAGTCTCTCTTACGTGGGGAGGCGGCAGGATATGATGTATTAAATACTTAATAAAATATATGCGTTATAAAACCTGGTTTCTTTAACATTAAACATGGCTTCCATATTATTTAGCCTGTATTTTGTTTAGATACCACAGGATCGAATTATCATCACAACTGAGAGTATTTTGAGCAGCTGTTGAATGCAATAGCCTTCCGAGCCAATTAGGCTCATTGCTGACCACAAAACCTTTTGGACTTGGTGTTTAATGCAGTACAAAACTGTATACAGTAAAGGTACCAACAGTTACTAAAACAGTTTACGAATAGTTTTGGTGTAACGAGATCCATTCATTCATTTATTCATAAGCATGGACCTTGTGGAACTTTGCCTCCCTAACAGCACTCCTGTAGGCCTCTCGGTTGTAAGCAAGATGGATGGCCTGCTGCTGATGCATCCATTCGCAGATCATCAACGATGTCTTGTTACCATCTTCCCTTTTTTCCCCATTAAGTACCCTCTCAGAAATATCTTCTCTAAATTCTCATAACTTTTAATATGTCGAAAATATTTAAATTTTATCTGTTTAATATTCTTTACTAGCCAGCCTTCTTCAATATTAAGTTCTTGTACAATGGATATATTTGTTTATTTTTGTGTCTATGATATTTGAAGGATTCTTCTATAGCATTTACATTCCTCAAAGGTGTGTTTCTCGGCTGTTTTGTTAAGTGTGCCCAGATCTCACAGGCATATGTTGCGATGCGAAAGATGCACGCCCTTAAAACGTAAAATTTTGTAGTTCTGTCTGCCCCTCTCCGCAGCTTCCTTCATTCATTCATTTGTATGTCCCTGGTGGAACTTTGCCTCCCAAACAGAACTCCTGTAGGCCTCTCGGTTGTGAGCAAGATGGCCTGCTGCTGATGGATCCATTTGCAGATCGTCAACGATGTCCTGCAGCCATCTTCGTCTTGGTCTTGGTCTTCCTCTTTTTCTTTTTCCCATTACGTACCCTTCCAATACGGTCTTCTCTAAATTATCATGACGTTTAATGTGTCCAAAATATTTCAGTTTTTTCTCTTTAATCCTTTTTACTAGACAGCCTTCTTCAATATTAAGCTCTTGTAGTATAGATATATTTGTTCTTTTTTCTGTCCACGATATTTGGAGAACTCTTCTGTAGCATTTACATTCAAAGGCATTTATGTGTGTCTCAGCTGTTTTGTTAAGTGTCCAGGTCTCTCAGGCATATGTTGCGATGGGAAAGATGCATGACCTTAAAAATCTTATTTTTGTAGTTCTGTCTGCTCCTCTCCACAGATTCTTTATTTGTTTTACTTTGTGAAGAGCAATAGATGTCCTCCTTTTAATTTCCCTCATTTTATCTCCATTATTAGTTAGTAGTGATCCAAGATATTCAAAACTCTCCACTTCTTCCAGTTTTTCCTCATTGATATATATTTCAGTGCCTTGTTTGTTTTGTCAGTTGTCATCAATTTAGTTTTCTTTGCATTAAGATAGAGGTTCTGCTCTTTGCTGTTCTTGCGGACTGACATAATTAGTTTTTTCATTCCTTTTTGTGTTGTGGACAGTAACACTGTGTCATCAGCATATCTAATCTCTGGTATTTCATAACCTCCAATTGTTATGGCATCGTAATATTCTTTATCTACATCTTCTCTAATATTCCTCATTATATTTTCAGTATACAAGTTAAATAAGTAGGGTGACAATATGCACCCCTGACGGACCCTTGTTTTATATCAAACCAAGTTGTTGTTTCACCATTTATTCTTACTGCTGCTTGTTGGTCTAGATACAACAGTGATGTTAATTGTATCAAATGTGTTGGAAATCCCATTTTTTCCATTATTTCCCAAAGTTTCTGGCGTTGTACACAATCAAATGCCTTTGAGTAGTCTATAAAGACTAAATATAGATTCACATTAAACTCTGCATTTCTCTATTATTAATCTTAAATTGAATATATGATCTCTTGATCTTCTTCCTTGCCTGATTCCAGCTTGGACCATATTGACGTCTTCTTCTATTTTCTTTCGAAGTCTACCCATTATGATTTTTAACAGAATTTTATTGGCATGACTAATCAGGGCAGCAGTTCTGTAGTTTGTGCATAATTTCAGGTTACCCTTTTTTTTTGGCAGTGGTATGAATACAGTTCTTTTCCATTCTTTTGGCCAAATAACTGAATGCCATATCTTTTTGCACAATGCATGATAGATTGTTGCACACTCCTTTCCTCCTGCTTTAATAAATTCAGCTGTTATCTCATCACATCCTGGTGATTTACTATTTTTCAGATTCTTTATTGCCAATAAAACTTCTTCTATTGTCGGTTCGGGTTCTTTCTCCTCCAATAATAATTCACACTGTTGATTTCTGTTTCCACAGTCGGTTGTTTCATACATTCCTTTGCAATATTCCTTCCATCTTTCTAGAATTTCTTCTGTCTCTGTCAAGGTATTCCCCATCTCATCACAAATTACATTTAGCTTAGGTGTGACATTTCTCGTCAATGTCTTCATTTCTTTAAACATTTCACTATCTCTTCCACACTTCTGATGTTCTTCTATTCTTTCACAACAATCTTGTATGTATTGTTTTTTGTCCTTTCTTATGTTTCTTCGTACTTCTTTTGTTAAAGTTTTATATTTCTCTTTGTTGTTGTTTATCACTTTCCATTGCGTCTTCATTTCTCTACGTTGTTTTATCAGTTCTAGTGTACCTGCTGTAATCCATCCATTCTTTTGTGTTTTCTTTACTGGAACCATGTCTTTAGCTGTTGTTATTAAGATATGTTTGGCCTGCGTAGCCAATTCATCTGGTGTCATCTCCTCCTGTACTGCCATCAGGATTTCGAAACGGTTTTTCACTTCCATACTGTATTGTTCTGGTATATTTGTAAGATCAAAGCGGAGCGGTCTTGATCCTGTAACTGTCTTTTTTATCTCTATCTTCATTTCTGCTATTAATAACTCATGGTCCGTGTCACAATCAGCAGCTGGTAAAGTTTTTGCTGATGTTATGCTTGACCTCCACCTTCTTTGCACTAAAATGTTTGATTCCTGGTTTTACCATCAGGTGATGTCTATGTGTAAAGTCTTCTTGGATGTTGTTTAAAAAGTGTGTTAGCGATCATTAGCTCATTTTCCATGCAAAACGCCATTAGATTGTCACCTGCCTCATTTCTATGTCCTATGCTAAATTTCCCTACAACATGTCCTTCATCTTCTGCTCTTTCTGTACAAATTTTTGCATTAAAATCACCCATTATTAATACAATATCATTTTCCCGTAACTGATCTATTGTCGTTTGCAGTGTATTATAAAAGTTTTCTACTTCCTCTTCTTCTGCTGCTGATGTAGGTGCATATATCTGGATGATTGTTACATTTCTAGGAATGCCTTTAAGTCTGATTGTTAGGATTCTATCACTTACTGGATTGTAGCCTAGTAATGCTTTTGATGTTGATTTGTCCAAATAAAAAGCCACTCCATTCTTTCCTCCTACTTCTCCACCAGAGTATATAAAGATATTATCATTCTCGCTCTTAAAGTGTCCTGATCCTTTCCATCGATGTTCACAGATTCCCAAAATGTGTATCCCTGTTCTTTTCATCTCGTCACTTATTACTTGATATTTTCCCTCATACATACTTCTTACATTCCATGTTCCTACTCTTATTTTTCTCTTTAGTTTGATGCAGGGGTTTTCCTTGGTAACACTGTCAGGATTTTGTCCGTCATCACAATTACTAGTACTGACCTCTGTCTCACACTCTTCCCCAGTGTTAAAGTTAGATCTATCTGGCCTGGGGGACTCACCACCAGATCTTTTTTCTTTAGTTGTTTTAAATTTCAGTCATGCGAGCTATAACATAATACGATAACATTATTTATTTTTATTTACAAACAATTTACATTATGTATATATATATATATATATATATATATATATATATATGAATCGCATGCGTTTATAAAATGTATGTTTTCATTGATTTGTGTGGAAGCTGTTGGCTGGGGACGAATTATTCTACTAGACTACTTCATTTAACGAGAAATTTCAAGTTATGATTGCTTCGTATCTTATCTTATATCCTTCCCGTGCCGTTAAACGTCACATAAGGCTCGCAAAGTAGTTCGCCAATTTTTCCTGTTTTCGGCGAGTCTTTCAACCTCATCAGAGGATTTTATGCCTGTTAATTTGGCCTCTCTTAACAATGTCCTTTTGGTGCTGCCATCGTTCTCACATTCCAGAATCCAATCCTTGTCACATGTTTGGGGCCGACGAATGAGCTCCTCGGAGTTGGCATCCCTGATGCTCGGTTGGTTTCTCTGCGAGTTTCCATAACGATATCTTTTTTTTCCCATCTGGAGTCGCCTCTAGATAGGTCCCAGGATAAGGTTGTTAGCCTTATGCCCAACTCCCGGTACATGATATGTAACAGATCAAGCGGAATTCCGCTGATTTCTGCATGCCGGCAAGCGCGTTAAAAACACGTCCGCCATCTTGCACGTCACGCCGGACGTATCACGAGTAATTTCCGTTAAAAAAGTAAAGATAGTCCCATAGCATTTCAAATGCCGTAGGGGGTGAAGCGTTAGAGACCTCATTATGCTGGGTCATCAGCGTGTGAGGTAGGGTGACCAGTTCCTTTCCTCGCTGCCTTTACTTCCCAGATTTTCTCTGGTACCCATTTTACGAGGCTGGGTCGACCTCAGGGCCGTATTGGTCGGAAAAAAAATCCCGCTCAGCTGGGGATTCGAACCCTCGACCATTTGGTTGCTAGACGAGTGCTCTAACCACTACGCTAGCCGGCCCACTACAATTTCCGTTACAGGCATTTAATTTCATGAGCGCTTTATCTTCCGGATGTGTTATATTACAAATGTTTCATATTATGAATGTTTCATATTACAAATGTTTCATATTATGAGAATTTCATGTTACGAGTGCTTTCCTCAAACGCAGACGTATTATGGCTCATGACATGCCCGAAGTATTGAAATGTATTAGTCTTTGTCTGGTTATGTGTACTGGGTTCTTAAGAAAAATGACGAGAATACCACAGACAACCAAGAAAACAAATGAGGAGGTTCTAAGTGAGGCCGGGCGAAAGAGAAAGATTATGGCAAAGTTCAGAACACGACAGTCTAGATCTGTAGGACATGTAGGACACAAAAAAGAGGCACACTTAATGACAACAGGAAAACTGCAAGGAAAAAAGGGACAAAGGAAGATAAAGAAACAAGATAACTTGACGGACTAAAAGAGTGCCACAGAGGATAAGTCCAAAACACAACTTACAGAAAGAGCGAAGGGTAGATGGTTGTGGAAATCAATGACGACAAACGCCTGATTGAAATGGACCAGAGAGAGAGAGAGAGATGTAACCTGAGAAGTATTCTGAAATGAAGGCTGACATCCTCCACAAAGACCATACACCTACCTCTGGCAGTGGATGGTATCGTGACGTTACAAGTTGTGATACACTTCAAACGTTGAGCCGAATCGTTACAGATTGCTGGGTCCTGCTGTACCAGTTTCGGACACGATGCGTTGGAGTCCTTTGCATCAACTGCATAGAGAAACCTCAGAATCAGTTTGTTATTTTACAACATTAAAACCACGCACAAGAACTAACATTTTCCACACAAGAACTGATAATGCTTTTTCTTCTAACTTTGTCTAAATGAACAAGGGACGTAATCGAACATTTAAAAACTCAACTACGGTATATACCTGTTTTCTGTTCAGGCATGTAGGCAGATGTGTACATTAAAATAAAATCTAACATACTTCGCCTTTTACTTTCTGTGAAGCAGCTTTGTCTAACACAAATTTTAGCTCATTGCTAGCCCCACTGAAAGTCGCCAGAAGCCATGTTGATGTATGATTACTTCTGATTTGTGTTAACCTCCCCTCCAGCTTGGAGTACTTAGCATATCTCGATCAGGAGGTCTGTAGTTCGATCTAGCACCCGGGCACATCTCGATTAGGAGGTCTGTAGTTCGATCTAGCACCCGGGCACATCTCGATCAGGAGGTCTGTAGTTCGATCTAGCACCCAGGCGCATCTCGATCAGGAGGTCTGTAGTTCGATCTAGCACCCGGGCACATCTCGATCAGGAGGTCTGTAGTTCGATCTAGCACCCGGGCGCATCTCGATCAGGAGGTCTGTAGTTCGATCTAGCACCCGGGAGAAAGCTTCGGGACCAACCTGGGCCGGGGTCAACCCGGGCTTAAAAAATGGGTACCTGGGGTTTCCCTAGGAAAACAAAAGTAGAGAGGAAAGGTGGTGGCATCTTTACCTCATATGTTATAGTGGTGGCATCTTTACCTCATATATTGTAGTGGTGGCATCTTTACCTCATATGTTGTAGTGGTGGCATCTTTACCTCATATGTTGTAGTGGTGGCATCTCTATCTCATATGTTGTTGTGGTGGCATCTTTACCTCATATGTTGTAGTGGTGGCATCTTTATCTCATATGTTGTAGTGGTGGCATCTTTACCTCATATGTTGTAGTGGTGGCATCTCTATCTCATATGTTGTAGTGGTGGCATCTTTACCTCATATGTTGTAGTGGTGGCATCTTTACCTCATATGTTGTAGTGGTGGCATCCCTATCTCATATGTTGTAGTGGTGGCATCCCTATCTCATATGTTGTAGTGGTGGCATCCCTATCTCATATGTTGTAGTAGTGGCATCTTTACCTCATATGTTGTAGTGGTGGCACCTTTACCTCATATGTTGAAGTGGTGACATTTTTACCTCATATGTTGTAGTGGTGGCACCTTTACCTCATATGTTGTAGTGGTGGCACCTTTACCTCATATGTTGAAGTGGTGGCACCTTTACCTCATATGTTGTAGTGGTGGCACCTTTACCTCATATGTTGTAGTGGTGGCACCTTTATCTCATATGTTGAAGTGGTGGCATTTTTACCTCATATGTTGTAGTGGTGGCACCTTTACCTCATATGTTGTAGTGGTGGCACCTTTACCTCATATGTTGTAGTGGTGGCATCTCTATCTCATATGTTTTAGTGGTAACATCTTTATCTCATATGTTGTAGTGGTGGCATCCCTATCTCATATGTTGTAGTGGTGGCATCCCTACCTCATATGTTGTAGTGGTGGCATCTCTATATCATATGTTGTAGTGGTGGCATCTTTCCCTCATATGTTGTAGTGGTGGCATCTTTCCCTCATATGTTGTAGTGGTGGCATCTTTCCCTCATATGTTGTAGTGGTGGCATCTTTCCCTCATATGTTGTAGTGTTGGCATCTTTCCCTCATATGTTGTAGTGTTGGCATCTTTCCCTCATATGTTGTAGTGTTGGCATCTTTCCCTCATATGTTGTAGTGTTGGCATCTTTCTCTCATATGTTGTAGTGTTGGCATCTTTCTCTCATATGTTGTAGTGTTGGTATCCTTACCTAATAAGCTGTAGTGGCCTAGAAATGTGAATATACTAACACTTCACGCCCCACGGCATGTGTATGTTACTGATCACAGATCGTTCATCTCGATCAAGGAACTATATTTAGAACAAGCATGCTCGAATTCTCTGGTGGGTTAAAGGTCATAAAGAGCTCTGTAAGATGTACCATTGTACGGGAGAAAAGAGGTGCTATGCTGGGACAAAATACATAAGGAGGGAGGGAGGAAGAGAGAACGGGAGAGAGAGGGAGGAAGAGAGAACAGGAATGATAAAGAAGAAGAGAAATAAGAGAAAGATGGAGGGAGAGAAAGAAGGAGAGTGAGAGAGAGGAAGAGAAAAAGAAGGAAGGAAAGAGAGAGAGAAGGAATGAGAGGGTGAGGGAGAGAGAAAGGGAGACAGAGAGGGAGAGAGAATGAGGGAGAGAAAGATAGAGATGGAGAGGGAGAGAGAGGATAAATGTAGAACAATTGGAGGACTGAATCACACTGAAAGAGAACAGAAAGACAAGAGTGTAGAAGATACAGCCTTATGTGTCTGTACAGAAGGAAATGTGAATTACGTGTGTTCACTAATACGTGTGTTCACTAATACATGTGTTCACCAACACGTATGTTCACTAATACATGTGTTCACTAACACGTATGTTCACTATTATGTGTGTGCACTAACACGTGTGTTCACTAATACGTGTGTTCACTAACACGTATGTTCACTATTACGTGTGTGCACTAACACGTGTGTTCACTATTACGTGTGTGCACTAACACATGTGTTCACTATTACGTGTGTGCACTAACACGTGTGTTCACTATTACATGTGTGCACTAACACGTGTGTTCACTATTACGTGTGTGCACTAACACGTGTGTTCACTATTACGTGTGTGCACTAACACGTGTGTTCACTATTACGTGTGTGCACTAACACGTGTGTTCACTATTACGTGTGTGCACTAACACGTGTGTTCACTATTACATGTGTGCACTAATACGTGTGTGCACTAATACGTGTGTTCACTATTACGTGTGTGCACTAATACGTGTGTGCACTAACACGTGTGTGCACTAACACGTGTGTTCACTATTACGATTAGGCTGGTTTCACATATTCATGGGCTACTGTTTCATAATGACCCCCCGTCCTCCCAAAAAAAGTCATCAGCGGAGCCAAGGAAGCAATCACACGTGATGCAAAGAAAGATGGAAGAAAGAAAAAGGAGATATATATGAAGACTAAATATGAGTGAAAATTGCAGGGATGTGTACTGTCTCCAGACCTTTTTTCCTCTGTACAGTGAGAATATTCTAAGACTGATCATCACAGAACCAGGTATAAAAGTCGGAGGATACAATATTAACAACCTTCGGTATGCTGACGACACAGTACTGACAGCCGAGAACAAACACTCATTCATTCATTTGCATGTCCCTTGCGGAACTTTGCCTCCCTAACAGTTCTCCTGTAGGCCTCTCGGTTGTGAGCAAGATGGCCTGTTGCTGATGCATCCATTTGCAGATCATCAACGATATCTTGAAAGAACCAACAAGACCTCCAAAATCTCTTGGATAAAGTCGCTAAAGAAAATGAACAGAAAAGGCTTACTTTGAACATCAAAAAGACAGAGACTATGGTTATATCTAAGAAACAGAATCCACCAACATGCAGTATATAATAAAATGGAACTATAATAAACCAGGTGCAGAAATTCAAATACCTTGGAGCAGTAATAACTTCAGATGGGAAATGCAGAACAGAAATTAGAAATAGAATAGGCCAAACAAAGACTGCATTTCAGAGAATGAGAAACATATTAGCCAACACATCCTTATTAATGAATGTTAGAAAACGAGTCATAAAATGCTATATTGAACCTATCTTGTTATATGGAAGTGAATCATGGACAAGAGGCAGGTCTGCACAAAAATCATTGAAAGCAGCAGAAATGTGGTTTATTAGAAGAATGTTGCGAATCCCCTGGACAGCAAAAATAACTAATGAAGAATGTATGAGAAGAGTTTGAGAGACAAAAAATCTTGTCCAAAAAATAAGAGAGAGACAATGAACTTTCATAGGACATGCAATGAGAAAAGGGGGCACTGAAAATATTATAAGAATAGGAAAAATATAAGGAAGAAGATCAAGAGGAAGACCAAGAGAAATGATACTGGACAGTCTGACGGGATGGTGTGAGAGGAGATCACCAACTAAGGTATATACCATATGTATTTTAAATCATGTTTAATATATATATATATATTCTTTCATTCATTCATTCAGCTTTCCGAGCCATTACAACTCATTGTTGCAGACAAGACTTGTCTCCATTTCTCTCTGTTCTTAGTCTTCTCCTGCCAGATGTCCCCACTGAGAGCTTTTAGGTGCTCTTCTTCCAGGCTGTCACGCCGCTGTTGTCTCGGCCCTTCCTCTTGGCCTGCCTCCCTTAATCAAAGCCCTTTTTGCCTGTCTATTCCTGGCTATCCTCTCCAAATGTCCGAGCCACCTCAATCTGCTGTTTTTCATAATGGTAGTTATAAGCTATCAAGTGGAACACAACAGGCCAAAGAAAAAGAGCCAGACGGCGTGAAACTCTGAAGAGGACATTGTTAAGAGAGACCAAATTAACAGGCATAAAATCTCTCGATGAGGTTGAAAGACTCGCTGAAGACAGGAAAAATTGGCAAACTACTTTGCGAGCCCTATGTGACGTTTAACGGCACGGGAAGGATATAAGATAAGATAAGTTATAAGTGGAGACTGGAATATCGTGTGTATTCCTTCGTTATTTCTAATCTTACATTCTTGTGGTAGGGGATCTCTACTTGGTCCAAATATTCTTCTCAGGATTCTGTTTTCAAAGAGCTGTTGCTATGCTTCATTTTGTTTTGTAGTGCTCCATGCTTCTTATCCATACAAGACAAATGGTCTAATCTATGTCTTGCACATATATATGTATATGTATATATATATTATATGCACGGGAAACGTCAGAATGATTCACTTAGATGACGTGGGTTCGGAAAGATGAACGATGAGGACACAACAAACCACAGTGACGGGTAATACTCACGGAATCTGTTCACATCGCAGTATCGTATCCAACAATTGGATCCATTGACATACACATAACAAAACGGCTGCGATCTATCTCCGTCCATATTTCTGCACCGGTTTTGGGACTGTAAGGCCCAGATTTTGGACATCCTGGACAGAAGTGAGCTTGATTACATCACCGTACTGATGGACTGATGTAACATTCATTAATCTGAACCTACTGCAGTCAGAAAAGTTCACAAACTGATGAAAAGGACATCGATTTAATTTTATTTTAAAAATGACAAATTGGCAAATGAAAAGGAATAACAATAAAAATAATAATAGTAAAAAAGAAATAACGATACCAAGAATAACAGTAAAAAAAGCATAAAAAGACATAACAATAAAAAAAGAATAACAATAAACATTGGCAATAAAAGGAACTAACAATAAACATTAGCAATGAAACGAACTAATAATAAACATTAGTAATAAACAGAACTAACAATAAACATTAGCAATAAACAGAACTAACAATAAACATTAGCAATAAACAGAACTAACAATAAACATTAGCAATAAAAAGAAATAACAGTACAAAAAAAGTGACACATAACAATAGAAATAACTATTAAAAGTAACAACAATTGTGAAAAAGAAATAACATTTAAAAAAAAAACAGTAAGAGCATTAATGGTAAAAATGAATACAAATTAAAACGAATGAAAAGTGAACTTCACAAGATTAATAACAACTTTATGTAAGACTTTATGTGTTCTCCCTTCACCTACACCCTCATCCTTCTTCGGAGAAGTCAACTCTCTTTCTCTCTCTCTCTCTCTCTCTCTCTCTCTCTCTCTCTCTCTCTCTCTCTCTCTCAACCTTAAGTGCCCAGGGTACATGGGGCTTCCGCAAGGGTTTTCCACAAATGCCTGTCCTTCGCCTTTTTTTTCCGCTCTTGCCCAGGTGAACCCTCTATTGCTCAACATCCTTTCTGTCGTTCTTCTCCATGTCTCTTTTGGTCTACCCTTACTTCTGTTCCCCTGTGGTGTCCATCTTAGTGCTATTTTTGGTAGTGAGTTGTCAGTCATTCGGAGCACATGTCCCAACCATTGCCAGCGTCTTTCCTCAATAATTGCTGTCAGTGGCTTCATCTGCATCTCTGCCAACAACATGTTGTTTCTTATGGTGCCTGGCCAAAATATTTTTTTAATTCTTCGTAAACATTTAGTCTGGAAAGAATTCAACTTGTTTTCTATGGATTTAGTGATTTTCCAGCATTCACTTCCATAGAGTAGTACACTTAGAACATTACTCTTAAATATCCTGATTTTCGTATTTATGCTTAGTTTTTTAGATTTCCATATAGTCTGCAGCACTGCAAAAGCCTGGTTTGCTCTAGTAAGTCTGCTGTTGATGTCCTCTGTACTGTCTCCATTTTCTACTATTTTACTGCCAAGGTATACAAATTCAATGTCTTCCTCCACTAACTTGCTATCTACTCTGAGTACATTTCTGTTGTTCACATTTTGCTTCATTAACTTTGTCTTTCCTACGGTGATCTTTAGTCGTATGTTGTTTGCATTCTGAGTTAGCTTGTTTATTTTATCTTGCATATCTTTGTGACTGCTTGATAGTAGACAAATTTCGTCCGCAAAGTCAAGGTCCTCCAGCACTGTGTCAAGGGTCCATTGTAATCCTCTGCGTTTGTCTGATGTTGGCTCCTTCATTAACCAGTCTACTGTCAAGATAAATAATGTTGGTGATCCCTGCTTCACTCCTGTTTGTACCCTAAAGCTGCTGGAGGTATGTTCTCCACAGATAACTTTGCACTGAAAACCCTCGTATAGGGCTTTGATTACATTCACTATCTTATGGGGGAGGCCATGCCATCTTAGGAGAAGTCAACTACCTTTGGGATAAACTTGGCGTGATGTCCTATTTCAACTTTAGCTCAGTGCCTGTCATGATTGTAGTGCGTTGCCGTCTTAATCATTCTAGGAATAGACAGGCTCCTACCAAAAACTCTGTTCTTCCTCTTTGGTGTGTTGAATACTCTATTCCCCCTCTCTGGTGTTTCGAATACTCTATTCTCCTTCTTTGGTGTGTTGAATCCAGGAAACTCTCTACTGTACAGAGCGGAACAACACAACTCCTTCAGATCATCAGAGGAAATATCCCCTTCCTCCCACTCAGACAAGTGTTTCGGCCCTACTAAACTTCTGACACTCTAAGTGGGGTGGGCCCCTTTGGGTCCTGACTCTCACGGGTCTTGTGAGTTGCTGCTTTAAAAAAAAAATTCAGTACTCTATTTTCCCTCTTTGGTGTGTCGAATATTCTATTCCCCCTCTCTGGTTTGTCGAATGTTTTTCTATTCCCCGTCTTTGGTGTGTCGATTACTCTATTCCCCGTCTTTTGTGTGTCGAATACTCTATTCCCCGTCTTTGGTGTGTCGAATGCTATATTTTCCTCTTTGGTGTGTCGAATGCTCTATTTTCCTCTTTGGTGTGTCGAATGCTCTATTTTCCTCTTTGGTGTGTCGAATGCTATATTTTCCTCTTTGGTGTGTCGAATGCTCTATTTTCCCTCTTTGATGTGTCGAATACTCTATTTCCCGTCTTTGCTCTGTTGGATACTCTGTTACTCATCATTGTTATGTCAGATACTCCTTTCCCTGTCTGTGGTGAGACATCTTGTATGTCGGACACTTTATTCCCAATATCTAGTACATTGGTATGTCAGTTACAACTACTTTCTTTCTTTAGTGTACTCAATTTCACATCTGTGTATGTGTGTGTTGTATTCTCTATTCGTCATCTTTTGTATGTGGGATAATCTATTCCCCATCGCTGGTGTGCCGGATATCTGTTTATTCGGTTCGGTTGGCTGGAGACTTCAAGTAGCGAGTGTAGAGAACAATACGGAGGAATAGACACCCTCTCACGCTTGTTACTACGAATACTGTACATTTACATATACAGAGAGAAAGAGAAAAGGAAAGAGAGAGTGAGAGAGAGAGAGAGAGAGAAGAGAGAAAGAGATAAAGAAAGAGAAAGAGAGAAAAAGAAAATGAGAGAAAAAGAGAGAGAGAAAGAAAGAAAGAGAGAGAGAGAGAAAAGGAGAGAGAAAGAAAAAGAGAGAGAAAGAGAGAGTGAGAGAGAAAGAGAGAGAGAAAAAGAGAGAGAGAAAGAGAAAGACAGAGAAAGAGAGAGAGAGAAAAAAAGAGAGAGAAAAAGAGAGAAAGAAAGAGAGAGAGAAAGAAAGAAAGAGAGAGAGAAAGAAAGAGAGAAAGAGAGAGAGAGAAAGAGAGAGAAAGAAAGAAAGAGAAAGAGAGAGAAAGAAAGAGGTAGAGAGAAAGAGAGAGAGAAAGAGGGAGGAGAGAGAAAGAGGGAGAGAGAGAGAAAGATTAGTTTTAATCAATAATGTAGAAAAGGAAGAAACAGTAAATCAAGCATAGAACAGTACATGAGAAGAGAAGAACGTGATTTTTCATATTTCAGCGGTCTCGTTCTAACTGTAACTCAGTTTCATGGTTTCACTGTTTTTCTCCAGTCATTCTGGATAGACTATGGATAATATAATATAATATAATATAATATAATATAATATAATATAATATATATAATATAATATAATATAAGGAGGACATCTATCGCTCTTCAGAAAGTAAAACAAATAAAGAATCTGTGGAGAGGAGCAGACAGAACCACAAAAATAAGATTTTTAAGGTCATGCATCTTTCCCATCGCAACATATGCCTGTGAGACGTGGACACTTAACAAAACAGCTGAGAAACACATAAATGCCTTTGAATGTAAATGCTACAGAAGAGTTCTCCAAATATTATGGACACAAAAAAGAACAAATATATCTATACTACAAGAGGTTAATACTGAAGAAGGCTGGCTAGTAAAGAGGATTAAAGAGACAAAACTTAAATATTTTGGACACATTAAACGTCATGATAATTTAGAGAAGACCGTATTGGAAGGATACATAATGGGAAAAAGAAAAAGAGGAAGACCAAAACGAAGATGGCTGCAAGACATCGCTGACGGTCTGGAAATGGATGCCGCAGAAGCAGGCCATCTTGCTCACAACCGAGAGGCCTACAGGAGTGCTGTTTGGGAAGCAAAGTTCCGCCAGGGACATGCAAATGAATGAATGAATGAATATAATATAATATAATATAATATAATATAATATAATATAATCATCATCATCGCCTTTCACTCCCTTGAGAGCATAGGCAAAAGGATAAAGGCTCTCCGGTCATCCCTGTTCTTGGAATTATTCTCTGCTTCCTTCCATGTGCATCCCTTGTCTCTGAGCACCGTCATAATTTCTCTTCTCCAAGTAAGTCTAGGTCTTCCCTCGTTTTCTATTTCCTTGAGGTTTCCATGTCAGTGCCTGTCTTGCTATGCTGGTGTCGGGTTTCCTCAGAGTGTGGCCAATGCACCTCCACTTCCTAGACATGATTTGTAGGTTCATTGGTTCTTATTCTGCCCTTTCCCAAACCTCCTCGTTCCTGATCTTGTCCTGCCATTTAAAGTTTAAAATCCTCCTCAAGCAGTAGCTCATGAATGTTTGTATCCTCTGTTGTATTGTCTTGGTCATAACCCATGTCTCTGAACCATATAGCAGGACAGTCTTTACGTTTGTATTGAAAAGCCTAAGTTTCTCGTTTTGATGTTCTTAGATGACTATATTTTGCTAAGATTGATAAATGCTGCTCTGGCCTTGGTTGCTCTACTTTTACATTTTTTTCTGTTCCCCTGTATTTATCCACTATGCTTCCTAAATATGTGAAATACTCAACTTTTCAATTGGCACTCTCTCGATTTCTATGAGGCTATTGCTTGCGGTATTACTTTTATTTATTTATTTATTTATTTTTTGTCTGTCCACAGCTTATATAATCAGGCGTTAAACAGATAAAGAATCACAGCTTATATAATCAGGCGTTAAACAGATAAAGAATCACAGCTTATATAATCAGGCGTTAAACAGATAAAGAATCACAGCTTATATAACCAGGCTTTAAGTAGACAAAGACTCACAACTTATATAACCAGGCGTTAAATAGATAAAGAACCACAGTTTCTTATATAACCAGACATTAAGTAGACAAAAAATAACAGCTTATGTAACCAGCCGTTAAGTAGATAAAGAATCTCAGCTTATATAACAAGACGTTAAGTAGATAAAGAATCACAGCTTATATAACCAGGCATTAAATAAACAAAGAGCCACAGCTTATATAAACCAGGCGTTAAATAAACAAAGAACCACAGCTTATATAAACCAGGCGTTAAATAAACAAAGAGCCACAGCTTATATAAACCAGGCGTTAAATAAACAAAGAACCACAGCTTATATAAACCAGGCATTAAATAAACAAGGAACCACAGCTTATATAAACCAGGCGTTAAATAAACAAAGAACCACAGCTTATATAAACCAGGCGTTAAATAAACAAAGAACCACAGCTTATATAAACCAGGCATTAAATAAACAAGGAACCACAGCTTATATAAACCAGGCGTTAAATAAACAAAGAACCACAGCTTATATAAACCAGGCGTTAAATAAACAAAGAGCCACAGCTTATATAAACCAGGCGTTAAATAAACAAAGAACCACAGCTTATATAAACCAGGCGTTAAATAAACAAAGAACCACAGCTTATATAAACCAGGCGTTAAATAAACAAAGAACCACAGCTTATATAAACCAGGTGTTAAATAAACAAAGAACCACAGCTTATATAAACCAGGCGTTAAATGAACAAAGAACCACAGCTTATATAAACCAGGCGTTAAGTATTTCCATCTTATCTACAACAAACACTACACCGCAACTCAGTGGCGTACCGCGATCGATGTCTGTGCCCCAGGGGAGTCAGACAAATTTCCCTCCGCCCCCCCCCCCCCCTTTTCACCTTCCCTCCCCACGTCCCCTCTTTCACACACCCAGAAGGCGAAAATATACAAGTCGAAATTTATCGATCTAGAATAGTTATTTAATAAAACATTTTGCAAAGGAACTAACAAGGCTAATAAAAGTAGAATGCTCCTCTCAGTTACCCCCTACCCCCACCCGCGCAAGCTTAAAGGGGTGCTCTGGTACGCCACTGTCCAGTTTGGAGGTACCGCCTACCCCTTCTTTGGAAACGAGGAGCAGTTCACGCCGTCCTCCCAGGATAAACATTTCTCATATGTCTCCGAATAAAAGTGTTGTCCAAGGTAGTCGGCGCCATTTGTTGCTGTGTTGTAGGAATGGTCTTCGGCTGGCAATGGAGAAAAAAATCGCAGCAAAAAATATCAGAATTTAATTTTTACAAAAAGCACTTCTCCGTGTCTCTAGTGCGGTCTGTCTTTTTTGTTGATGAACTACGAGAAGCTGGGTGGAACTCTGTTTATATTTCCGTCAAAGGTCTGGCGAATGAAAGGTTCAAAACATTTTTTTAAAAAGAGGTTCAAATGAATCAAAATCAGAGTCTGGGGTCATTACATCCAGGACAGCCCCATACTATGCTCCGGGGCATACCTCAGCATGCATCAAATGGCGAATGAAAAATGATATTAACTACATTCTGAAAATAAATGTATAATTTAAAGAATAAAAAAAACAGAAAATTTAAAACTTATTTAACATTTGAATGAAGTCCAATTTAACATATTTACAGTTTGTCTCGAGAGGCCTACAGGAGAGCAGTTAGGGAAGCAAAGTTCTGCAAGGGACTGACTGACTGAGTGACTGATTGACTGACAGTTTGTCTTAAATGAAGTAATATTTTCATATGTGTTTCAGAAGAGCAAGAACTCGGCGATGATACTTTCTTCAGCCCTGCCATCGCTCCCCAAATTGTGTGCGACAGTTTTGGTTTATCTAATCACAAAAGTTACTCTTTATTAAATTCAGTTTACTTCCACCTCGTGTCATGTGTTACGAGGACGTCTCCATGGAGATTAGGTTGTTCCAGCAACAACCAGATGTTCCCGGCACTTGAACAAGGCCAGATCGAAACAGAGGGCAGATGCAGGCAAGCAGATGGAATTGTCCAATCTCCACGTTAGGGAGAGAGGGGTCAATATAGTCAGTCAGTCAGTCAGTCAGTCAGTCGGTCAGTCGGTCAGTCAGTCAGCCAGTCAGTCAGTCCTTTGCGGAACTTTGCCTCCCTCCTGTATGTCTCTCGGTTGTGAGCAAGATGGCCTGCTTCTGATGCATCCATTTCCAGATTATCAACGATGTTTTGCAACCATCTAGGCCTTAGTCTTCCTCTCTTTCTTTTTCCTGTTATGTACCCTTCCAAGACGGTCTTCTCTAAATTCTCCGACGTTTAATATGTCAAAAATATTTAAGTTTCCTCTGTTTAATCCTCTTTACTAGCCAGCCTTCTTCAATATTAAGTTCTTGTACAATATTCAAATGTAGCGTGCAGGAATCATATACGTCAATCAAAGTTGGACATGAAGTTAGCTCTGTCTTATACTGTCAGTCAATACCTGTTTCCGGTATACTTATGTGATGAAAAGCCCAAGTCGACAGGGGAAAACCCCGCTAAGTTCATGCAAAACAACATGCACAAGGTGAAGGTTACAGTGCCGTGAACCAGTTTCGTAAGGTACTTAGCACTTCCTCAGAAGAAGAGATGAACGGCCGTGTTAAATCTGAGAACACTGGGGTCAGGCGGGTGGCGGGGGGTTGTGGTGTGTGGGGGTAAGGGTGGGGGGATAATTATACCATTAAAGCATATTGGGGAATACGGTGTCGGGGGGGGGGGTATTTTCCATGACATGAACGTGTGATGTGGACAGTATCACGCTTGGCCGCCTTTACCTTCCCAGATTTCTCTGGCACCCATTTTTAGAGGCTGGGTCAACCTCGAGGGGTCTTTTTTTGTGTGTACCAGAAAAAAAAAAATTCCACTGCTGAGACTTGAACCTGGTACCACTTGGTTAGTAAACCGAGCGCCTAACCACTCAGCTAAAACCGGATAATTATAATATTAAATTTAATTATTTATGGGTTGCTTCCCCTGCTATAAGATAAAGAAGGTTAATTTCCTTGCTATTTTCATATTAAAACTTCTTGGGTGACTCCCCCACCCCCAGTTGATTAAGTTCTCAGACACTTCGAGATTCACAAATCCACGTGGAATTGAGAGGGCGGGGGGGGGTGGTGGTTGATTTTGGCGGTATGGAAAGTGTTGATTATTTTAAGATTATTTCTTTTCAGTAAAAGAAGAAGAAGTCTTGTCTTGACTCTGATGTAGAGAGTAGTGCTTCCGGTTGTTCGTCGTGACCTGACTGGGTCTGGAGGAAGACGAGTGTCTTTTAACATTCTTTTGTGTCGGTGCAGACACCACCGCCATTTCTTGCTGTCGTGTTTGTTCTTCCTTGTTGTTCTGCCAATGGTTTGAAGCCAGTAATCATCATCATCATCTTGTCTTTAAACGTCCAGATTTCATCATCATCAATATCATCATCATCATCATCTTTAATAGTCTATCATCATCATCATCATCGTCGTCGTCGTCGTCTTTAATAGTCCAGATTTCATCATCATCATCATGATCATCATCTTGTCTTTAAACGTCCAGATTTCATCATCATCAATATCATCATCATCATCCTTAATCGTCTATCATCATCATCATCATCATCGTCGTCGTCTTTAATAGTCCAGATTTCATCATCATCATCATCAGGTGCCATCATTAACGCTGTTACTTGAACTTGTTTCCCTGCCTGCTGCCCCGACTTAGCCTGCCCGAACCTGGTGCCCTGTCTTTGAGTACATCAAACAGGAGACTACTGTCGTCCGAAAAGACGAGGCATTACTCGTCTATTCAACTGCCTGCCTCACCTTGTCACACGTCATACACGGCGATCTGTCACAACACACAGGAATCCTGTAATCGTTTGTGACCCTGTTAATCCAACCTTTGTTTAGCTCGAAGCTTGCTTGTATATGGCCACGTGAAGATTTATAGACTCGGTGGCGCCATTCCAACCGGTTCGTTCAATTTTTAATATTACTTTCCCTCTTACTTAAACAAAAACATCTTTTTTTCTGATTTAAATGTACTGATTTTGAGAACATACATTAACAGAACTGGCCGTTATTTATTTTGAATGGCAGCTCTGGATGACTGTTTGAGAGACATAGTGGCTAGCGCGGCACTAGTTTCTCATGGAAAAATTCAGGTTTAGAATCCAGTAGCACGCACCCCACTGCCACCCGGCGGGAGAAAAGGGTACCTAGCTGTTTCTGCTGCTGAGGAAGGTAAGTCGGTTGGGCATCAGTTGATTACATCACACCCATGTGTAAGGTAACAAGGTAAAGGTAATCCTGTCATGCCTTAGAGGCACAAAGGGATACGGTGTTAGTACACCCATGTGTACAAGACAGCAAAGTAAAATCCCCGTTCCCATGGCATTAAGGCATAGGTAAAGGTGACCCTGTCATGCCTTGGAGGCACATAGGGATATGGTGTTAGTGCCCATATTTTCCTTGACCTGTCAGCACACTAGAGGATGATATGGTCAGTATCACGCCTGGCTGCCTTTCCTTCCCCAGCTCCAGAAGAAGTCGGGTACCCATTTCTACAGCTGGGTGACTGGGGTGCCGCCGGCCGGATTCGAATCCCCGACCTTCGCCATGAGAGACCAGTGCACTAACCACTTCGCCACTCAGACACCCGCATTAAGGCATACTGTGGGGATAAGGTGTCTTTCTAAGACCTTCGGCACGTGAAAGGTCTGATGTGGTCAGATAAGGTGTCTTTCTAAGACCTTCGGCACGTGAAAGGTCTGATGTGGTCAGATAAGGTGTCTTTCTAAGACCTTCGGCACGTGAAAGGTCTGATGTGGTCAGATAAGGTGCCTTTCTAAGACCTTCGGCACGTGAAAGGTCTGATGTGGTCAGATAAGGTGCCTTTCTAAGACCTTCGGCACGTGGAAGGTCTGATGTGGTCAGATAAGGTGTCTTTCTAAGACCTTCGGCACGTGAAAGGTCTGATGTGGTCAGATAAGGTGCCTTTCTAAGACCTTCGGCACGTGAAGGTCTGTTGTGGTCAGTATCACGCCTAACCTACATTTACCTTCCCAGATTTCTCTGGCACCAATTTGTACAGGCTGGGTGGGTCACTGATCCTTTCTGGTGTGTACCAGGAAAAAATAATCCCCCACTCCTGGGACTTGAACTCAGTACCACTGGATTCCGGATTAGTAAACCAAGCGCCTAACACCTCAGCCAACCAGACCATCAGATTAAGATATATATATATATATATCATTCATTCATTTGCATGTCCCCTGGGGGAACTTTGCCTCCCAAACAGCACTCCTGTAGGCCTCTCGGTTGTAAGCAAGATGCCCTGATGCTGGTGCATCCATTTCCAGATCGTCAACGATGTCTTGCAGCCATCTTCGTTTCGGTCTTCCTCTTTTTCTTTTTCCCATTATGTATCCTTCCAATACGGTCTTCTCTAAATTATCATGACGTTTAATGTGTCCAAAATATTTCAGTTTTCTCTCTTTAATCCTCTTTACTAGCCAGCCTTCTTCAATACTAAGCTCTTGTAGTATAGATATATTTGTTCTTTTTTGTGTCCACGATATTTGGAGAACTCTTCTGTAGCATTTACATTCAAAGGCATTTATGTGTTTCTCAGCTGTTTTGTTAAGTGTCCAGGTCTCACAGGCATATGTTGCGATGGGAAAGATGCATGCCCTTAAAAATCTTATTTTCATTATATATATATATATATAATATAAATGACTGATGAAAAACGTGTTAAACACATACACACATATATATATATATGCAAATGGCTGATGAAAACCATGTTAAACATATATATATATATATATATATATATATATATATATATATCATACCAAATTTTATTTTAAAATTATGTGAGGAAAGGTTTAACACGTTTTTCATCAGTCGTTTGCATTTCCCTTGCGGAACTTTGCCTCCCTAACAACTCTCCTGTAGGCCTCTCGGTTGTAAGCAAGATGCCCTGATGCTGGTGCATCCATTCGCAAGATTATCAACGATGTCTTGCAGCCATCTTCTCCTTCGTCTTCCTCTCTTACCATGTGAAAATAAAAACTTTAGCGTGAGAAGCAACACTCATAATACTTACGAAGTTTAAGATCAAATCTTAAGGCTAATCCCTGTCTGGTTACATTTTTCCAGCCAGACTGGTAATCAATCATGCAAAATTCCTTTTCAGTTATAAACTGAGTCACTTCGGAGCAGTTGATTCTGAAAGTTAAAAACAAAATGGGGTTCTGGTTTAAATCTCAGCTTGTACGGATGGATGATGATATCAGCTTTTAGGTTTTAAATAAAAGGTGAAATTTCTGTTTGGGGTTTTGTTAGAAAGAAATAATAAATGGGAATAAGAGAGAAAGGAAGAAAACTACTATAAGTGAATATTGAAAAATGTAATATGAAAACGTAGTAACTCATTTCCACTTTCCCTGAGTAGGGACATTGAAAATATCAATATTTTTTTGTTACTGGAATCAGCCAGGAAAGCAGCTCTTCTGAGTGGATGTGACAGTATTTGGTCAAGGGTACATAACCCTTAATATAATTGTTTCAGAGTCCGGCCTGATAGTAATTGTTTGCCTCTGCGTGCAGAATCTTCTTGTATGATTGTGAAGATGTGAATTTTTTCTAGAAGTGGAAAGTGCAATATGGGCACGGTACCTTCTCCGTATTAGTACTGACAGAGTCTAGAAGTGGAAAGTGCAATATGGGCAGGATACTTTCTCCGTATTAGTACTGACAGAGTCTAGAAGTGGAAAGTGCAATATGGGCAGGATACTTTCTCTGAATTAGTACTAACAGAGTCTAGAAGTGGAAAGTGCAATATGGGCAGGATACTTTCTCCGTATTAGTACTGACAGAGTCTAGAAGTGGAAAGTGCAATATGGGCAGGATACTTTCTCCGTATTAGTACTGACAGAGTCTAGAAGTGGAAAGTGCAATATGGGCAGGATACTTTCTCCGTATTAGTACTGACAGAGTCTAGAAGTGGAAAGTGCAATATGGGCAGGATACTTTCTCCGTATTAGTACTGACAGAGTCTAGAAGTGGAAAGTGCAATATGGGCAGGATACTTTCTCCGAATTAGTACTGACAGAGTCTAGAAGTGGAAAGTGCAATATGGGCAGGATACTTTCTCCGAATTAGTACTGACAGAGTCTAGAAGTGGAAAGTGCAATATGGGCAGGATACTTTCTCCGAATTAGTACTGACAGAGTCTAGAAGTGGAAAGTGCAATATGGGCAGGATACTTTCTCCGAATTAGTACTGACAGAGTCTAGAAGTGGAAAGTGCAATATGGGCAGGATACTTTCTCCGAATTAGTACTGACAGAGTCTAGAAGTGGAAAGTGCAATATGGGCAGGATACTTTCTCCGAATTAGTACTGACAGAGTCTAGAAGTGGAAAGTGCAATATGGGCAGGATACTTTCTCCGAATTAGTACTGACAGAGTCTAGAAGTGGAAAGTGCAATATGGGCAGGATACTTTCTCTGAATTAGTACTGACAGAGTCTAGAAGTGGAAAGTGCAATATGGGCAGGATACTTTCTCTGAATTAGTACTGACAGAGTCTAGAAGTGGAAAGTGCAATATGGGCAGGATACTTTCTCTGAATTAGTACTGACAGAGTCTAGAAGTGGAAAGTGCAATATGGGCAGGATACTTTCTCTGAATTAGTACTGACATTCTTCTTCTTCAGATTTCCGAGCCATTAAGTCTCATTGCTGCAGATAAAGTTCGCCTCCATTCCTTTCTATTTCTAATCTTCTCTCTCCAGTTCGTGACACCAGTTTCTTTTATACCCTCTTCTGTGTTGTCTTTCCGTCTGTCTTGGTCTACCCCTTGGTCTTGTTTCCCTCATATCTTGTGCATACATCAGTTTCGTTTGTCTGTTCTCTTCCATTCTTTAGACATTCCGCAGCCAGCGTAGTCTGTTCAGTTTCAAGATAATTCGTTTGGATTTAAATAAGCTGTTCAGTTTTCTTTCTAGCTCTCCATTCTACTGTTGGTATCCCTTATGGGCTCAAAGGTTCTTATTAGGATCCTTTTCTCAAAGATCTGCAAGAAGGTAGGTAACTCTGTCATGCCTTAGAGGCACATAGGGATATGGTGTAAAGTGCCCGTATTTGACCTGCCAGCACACTAGAGGCTGATGTAGTCAGCATCACGCTTGGCTGCCTTTTCTTCCCCCCAACTCCACAAGAAGTCGGATGTCCATTTCCACAGCTGGGTGACTGGGACGCCTCCGGGCGAACTTGAAACCTCTCCCAGCCTTCGCCATGAGAAACTAATGCACTAATCACTTCGCCACTCACACGCACTTCTAAGACAAGAAAATGTTCTTATTTTGAATCTTTTCTAACTAGCTTCTTCTCTCAATGTTTGCCTTCAAGTATATTCCCACATCTGTAGCATTTTCTTTCTTAATTTGCTTTCACTTGTTTGGACGCAAAAGGAGTCTCTTTTTTTTCTGTGAAGCTCAAAGTTATATGTTATTCCATTTTCCCTTCATTCACTGACAAACTTCCAGAAACATGCTCTTACGCCATCTTCTCTCAAACACTATGTACTTCCAACTTCATCACAAGTATCAGCTAGAGGAGTGGTTCTCAAATTATGTACATCCAAGGGCAATATTTCGAAATACATGGTCGTCGCGGATCACCAGCTTATATCGTAGTGCCATAAATCCTTAACCGTTTATACTCAGCAGAACAGACTTAATGCCATGTTGAGAGCGCAGCCGAAAACCACCGGATGATGCTCCGCGGATCATTTATGGTCCACAAACCACCGGAGAATGCTCCGCAGATCATCTATGGTCTACAAACCGCCGGAGAATGCTCCGCGGATCACTTGAGGTCCGCATATTACAGACTGGGAACTACTGAACCAGAGACCGCTGGTAGCCGATCACAGCTGCAAAAATGTCTGATTTGACAGGACATGGTCTGACACAATGTTTGCTGCTCGCGTTATCAAACGTGTACATACCTAGTACCTGCTGTATTATTTTCATTACTATACTTGCTTATGTTAACCAGAAAAAAAACTGCTATTCTTAACACGCAGTTTTTTCTAATAATAATCATTATTATTATTTTGATTATTATACAGAATAACTATACAGAACTATAGGCTGTGTCAAAAGTTCGTCACGTTTTTGTAGTGTTTCAGTGCTGCACAAAACCAAGCAACTTAATCTATACTTATCAGTGTTGTCGGCGGTACGTAATGTTAACAATGATGTAACTTCACTCTTCAAAATACAGTCCAGAACTTTCGGTGGTCTTCTGCAAATCGCTCAGCCAATGCGAGAAAGTCCTCTGTAGTACTGTTCGAAAGGATTTCAGGTCAAGAAATCTCTCACACCGGCTTCAGCTTTCTTCCAATGAACTGACTTCCCGCCCTTGAAGGAAGTGTGCTATCGCGCGGGAATAGATTGCAGTCGGAAAAAAGGGGGGTAGGGGTGGAAGGTCGGTACCATATGGTGAAAAGGATAGGCCCTCGATTCCCTCTAATTTCGTGAGTTGGCCACGGACCAGGTTGGAAATGTTCACTGACGCGTTGGCGTGTGCTCATTAATTAATAAATCCATTCCTGCTTTTTTCTTAAATAGTTTCAAATTATTATTACTACTACTACTACTACTACTACTACTACTACTACTACTACTACTACTACTTTACTGGAGTGGTTTCGTGTTTAGTAATATATTTAGTTTTATACACTTATACGCCAACTATTCAAGCCTCTTAGAAGAGGACAACAGAGAAATCTGGAAAGGTAAATGCGGCCAGGCATGATACTGACCACATCACACTTTCATGGGCCAAAGGTCATGGAAATATGGGCCTAAAACCCTTTCCCAAATACGCCTTAGTGGCGTGGAAACGGGGATCTTATATTAGTCTTTTTTTCATAATGGAAGTATATACATGAAAGACGAGCAGTCAAATTAGACATGTTGAATGCAAAAACAGATCTTGGAAAAGATCTGGCGAAAGCAACATACAAAGAAATAGACAAGAAAGTACAAAAGTTCAGCTACAAGGGATAAAAGAGAATACATATGGCGAAAGTGGCAGAAAAAGCAGCAAAAACAGGAGACAGCAAAACTTTATATAACATACAAAAGAGGCTAACAGGTTCTATTACATCTAAAGAAAGACCAATCCTTAACAGAACTGGAACCCAGTTTATCAATTTATCAAATAAAGACCAAAAGCAAAGATGGGCCGAACACTTCCAAGAAATACTTAATCGACCACACCCAAAAGAATTGTTAAACCTTGAAACTGACTTACCAGCCCCACAACTAAATGTCAACCTAGATGAAATTAAATTGCATGAAATTGAAACAGCAGTGAATTTAATGGCTAACAACAAAGCTGCAGGTGAAGATAAAATAACAGCCGAAATGCTAAAAGTTATCAATAGTGACAACATGAGACAACTACAGAGAATGTTTAACAAGATTTGGAAAGAAGAAAAGGTCCCTTCTAATTAGAAGAAAGGAATCATTGTTAAAATACCAAAAAAGGCAACATTAGTGACTGTAACAACTGGAGAGGAGTAACCTTAATATCAGTTGTGTCAAAAGTATTTTGCAAAGTCATTTTGAATAGATTTAAAGATATAGTGGATACTGCAATGAGAAAAGAACAAGCAGGATTTCGAAAAGGAGAAGCTGTCTCGACCAGATCTTTACTCTCAGAATAATACTTGAAGAACATATTGAAAAGCAGAAACCATTAATACTGAACTTCACAGATTTTAAAAAGGCATTTGATAGTATACACAGAGATTCATTATGGAGAATTTTATGTCTATATGGAATACCATCTAAAATTGTTAACATCATTAAGGATTTATACAATGGATATGTTTGTGCAGTCAAGACAGAAGAAGGGATGAGTGAATAGTTCCAGATTGAAAAAGGAATGAAACAAGGATGTATACTGTCTCCTTTACTTTTTGGGATTACAATAGACTTCATAATGAAAAAAATGCTGCACAGGTAACACAGGTATTGACTGGGTACATGGGACCCAACTAGAAGATCTTGATTTTGCTGATGACATAACTCTTATCAGTAATAATGTGAATTCCATGCAAGAAAAAAACAGATAGCCTGTCTTCACTGGCTAGCAAAATAGGACTTGAAATTAACAAGGACAAAACAAAAATAATGAAAATTCCTCTCAATCAAAATGGAAAAATACACATAGAAGGGACATATATTGAAGAAGTCAATCAATTTGCATACCTTGGCAGCTACATAGACCAGGATGGTGACACTAGAAAGGACGTTAGGTTCAGAATTGCAAAAGCAGCATCAATTTTCAAGAATCTTGAGGACATATGGAATTCAAAAGTTATAAACACAAAAACCAAGTTAAGACTATTCAATTCAAATGTAATATCCACCCTTATTTATGCATGCAAAAGCTGGAAAACAACTAAAGAAATAGAAAAGAAATTAGACTCTTTTGAAAATAAATGCCTAAGGAAAATACTCGGCATCAAATGGAACGAATTCAAGAACAATGCAGAGATAAGACAGATGACTGAACAACAACCAGTCTCATGGGTGATCAGGAAAAGGAGATGGACATATGTTGGTCACTTGATGAGAAGAAATTATCAGAGAATCCCAAAACAAGCTATCAAGAGGAACACAACAGGCCGAAGAAAAAGAGGCAGACCGCGTGAAACTCTGAAGAGGACATTATTAAGAGAGGCCAAATTAACAAGCATAAAATCCTTTGATGAGGTTGAAAGACTCGCCGAAGACAGGAAAAATTGGCGAACTACTTTGCGAGCCCTATGTGACGTTTAACGGCACGGGAAGGATATAAGATATAAGATTATATATCTGTGGTATCGTATATAACGTGGTACGCCGAGCCATTACTAATCTTCAATTCTCCAATCACTTTACTGATTCCTGCCTGTCGGTTTTTCCGTTTTATTCGTTCCACTTCAACCTTAACGTCAGTATTATTCGCAGTGTGAGACCGGGAGGAGCGAGCCGCATTCGTCAAAGTTAGACATCGCACTTTTCAATTTCTTCTGCCCTTCTTAAAGTGCTGATGTGACACATGTGCCCCCTAAGCTACCTCTTCATTCTTCTTTGAATATACGCGTGTTTCTCATCTTCACGACCTTAAAAAAAAATGATATTCTAGTGCTTATGTCCAAGGCAGCGGCCATTTTTAAAAAATCTGATCTGCTGACGTCATATTTCACAAATGATCCACGTGACTTATCAGACATGCATCTAGAGAGGGATGGCATACCATGTCTCTACCAGAAGTGTTTACTGCTGGATTTAGATACTTTAAAGCAAAATTAAGATTACCTTGTGACTCGCGCTTGTATAAGTTTACCCTCAGGATATTTTCCCCCATTCATTCCCACAGTTTCACTTACTGTAAAAACTCCTGGAATTTGTTGTACTTTTTAATAGATACAGAGTCATCGGGGTCCATGTCACAGCGGGTAATTGTTACCACCGTCTTCGAACCCGCTGGAACCTGAAAACCAAACTTATTTTGAAATGGCATTTCTAAAACTCTTTATCCGTTGGTTCTGGACAGTGAGGGGTCTACAGCATAAAAAACTTGAGAAACATCCTTATTTTTCTCTACGCGTTGTATAAAAGGGCACTAAAATCTTACATGTAATATAATATATATATCGTTATATTTATGAATGAAGAAAAATGCTACAATGTACAGGGCGAAACACGAAGTGCTATAATCAAATTCTGACAACTATAATTAAAATTATAGTACTCTTCAGTGTCTTCTAGACCTGGGAGCTAGGATGTGTCACAGAAATTGTGTAAGGCTGGGCAAAAAACTATTCACACACGCCCGTCCCCGGCCAGCCACTTTTCGGGTTTCCATATTCATCGTCCATTCTGTTTTCATCCTCGGCGGGGCCACCCCCGAGGGCCATCGGGGGGGGGGGGGGGGCGGCATCCCTGTAGCAGGGAAAACCTTACGGGTTCCGAAGTGATGCACTGGCTTGCTTCCCTTCTTCCTTTATTGTTTTTCAATCTCTTCATTGAGGCCATTAGAACCAGAACAGTGATAGGGATATCCTACATGCTATGGTACCGATTCCTTTTAGGTTGTTAACAACTTAACTGACTTACTGAGTAAATAAAACAAAAGGTATTGAACGTATATAGAAGAAAGTAGAAATGACTACAGTACCAATGGAAGTATTCAGGAAACAATGGTATTTATTCGGCTCTTTATCTTCTATTTTTGTGCCACCTGGACAGCCTCTCCTTAAAGATAATTCTCACTCATTTTCTCATCAGTTCTCCTGTTCCTCTTCAGTTTTCCGAATTAATGTTTTCTTTTGTAATGTCTTTTCATATCACAGTTAACAAAGATGTGTCACTGTGTTTTCTGCGTGGTTTTAATTATATTTTATATGTATTGGCTACTTCTCTCGAAATCTCTTCGTTTGTTCTTACTGTCTGCGGTATATACTAAACCAATTAATTCTAAACCTGTTGTTGTTATTTTCGCTGGTTTCTATTAGCTTCATCCCATTTTTTTTTCCTATGTCCAGTCTTATCATCTTTTTTTTTTTTGTTTTCCGCTGTTCAGCCACATCATGTTTTTGTTTTCCGTTGTCTAGTCTCATCCGGTTTTTGTTTTTTGGTGTCCAACCTCATTATGTTTTTGTTTCCAGTTGTCCAACCTCACCATGTTTTTTTTTTCAGTTGTCTAGTCTGATCCGGTTTTTGTTTTCCGTTGTCTAGTCTGATCCGGTTTTTGTTTTCCGTTGTCTAGTCTCATCATGTTTTTGTTTTCAGTTGTCTAGTCTGATCCGGTTTTTGTTTTTTTTGGTGTCCAACCTCACCATGTTTTTGTTTTCAGTTGTCCACTCTCATCATGTTTTTGTTTTCAATTGTCCACTCTCATCATATTTTTGTTTTCAGTTGTCCACTCTCATCATGTTTTTGTTTTCATTTGTCCACTCTCATCAGATTTTTGTTTTCTGATCTCCGCTCTCATCAAAAGTAACTAATGAAGAATGTATGAGAAGAGCTGGAGAGACAAAAAAACCTTGTCAAAAAGATAAGAGATAGACAATGTACTTTCATAGGACATGCAATGAGAAGAGGGGGCATTGAAAATATTATAACAACAGGAAAAATAGAAGGAAGAAGATCAAGAGAAAGACCAAGAGAAATGATACTGGACAGTCTGACGGGATGGTGTGAGAGGAGATCACCAACTGAACTGATGGCCTGCATGAAGGATCGGGTACTCTGGAGAAGCATAAAAGCCAACGCCAGTCGGCGCGGCATCTGATGATGATGATGCTGTCCAGCCTATTCAAGTTTTTGTTTTCTGACGTCTAGTCTTATTCACGCCGAGAAATACCGCCTGCACAGAAAACTACATGTTTCCTTTGTGAATTATAACGAATATTCTTACTTTGATAATAAATCTTTTTAATCTTGTAAACGTTGGTTTTTTGCCTATCTAATCTTGATCCAACGTACGCCATGGTCTGTCACTGGTGTTCCCAGTACGCCATCTTCACCGTTATCTCTTGTCACGCCTTGTCGTCTTCCTCGTGTGTGACACGACGGTGTTGGTGGGACAATCCTGTTGATAAAGTCTAGGATTTGGGGTAACAGAGAGGGGAGTTTTCAAATAAGTCTCAACCGTTCCCACAGCCTTTTCTGAGCGCCACCCTAGACCAGAAACAGTACATGTCCCAGTATCAATGAAAAGAGTATTGAATTTTAACAACAATAACAACAACAACGACAACAACAAGAAAACAGTTCATATTACTCAACAACAGCCGGTCAGTTTGATGTTATATCTGAAAAGCGTAAGCTAGGAGGGTTTATCTAAAATTCTGGGTATTTTTTTTTTTAACTTATCAATCTTATTTGGAATACCTTATCATGTCCCCCCCCCCCCCAAAAAAAAACCCTTAATTTGGGTCGCGATTTTAGGCTGGGAACGCCTGGCATACGGAGATATTTAAGATATCTCGTACGTCCTCCAGTTATTTCCAGCACAACCAACTTGAGATGTGAGAGTTAAGGTAAAGTCGTTCATATTTCGATGCAACGGAGTGATACTATCATATCTTACATTGAGAATGTAGATACATCTTGTCAAGGGGCGCCTACCCACGCTGTTGACAGGGGTGGAGACAGTAACGGATTTGTTCTGTGCGGTTAGTATTATTTCCTGGTTGCAGCCTGTGGAAGATAACAGTTAACAGCCGTGCTTACACGTAATTGCGTAAATCAGTGATTCCCAAAGTGCGAGATACCGCCCCCACCCCGGGGAGAGGGAATGAGGCGTTGGGAAAATTTGATGGGGGGGGATTTGAGGGAATAAGAAGGGGAAGGAGAGGAATTAGAAGGACCGAGAGAAAAAAAAAGAGTCTTTGGAGGTGTGGGGGGGGGGGCGTTAGGGATATAGCTTGGGACTCAAAGAAGCGGTACCTCAAAGAACCCCGGGGACCACTGATGTGTATGCTTGTGAAAATATATTTATTAGATTACTTTGTGTGTGTGTTTATTGTTAGTTTCTGTTTGATTTTCTGTCTTCGTTCCTGATACGATTCTTCTTCTTCTTCTTCTTCTTCTTCTTCTTGCCCTGTGGCGGAGGTTCTTATCTGTCCTTTCTCTTTTGTAACTGAATGTAGGACTACATTATTAAACTGGTGCAACGAAAACCACGGCGTCACCTAATCCCGCTTCTGAGACCCACCAAGAATACAGGCTAAAGCCCTGCGATACTCTGAACCTCTTGTGGTCCTCTCGGGGGATCTCGTGTGGTCCTTTCGGGGACCACACGGGGGACTACGAGACCTATTGAGGACCACAGGAGTAAATTCAGTAGGATCACGGGGCGGTCTTGGTGGTAGAAGCGAACGAAGAAGAAGAAGAAGAAGGACTATATTATTGGTCTAAATATAGTCCCCATACCAAATGTCGTAGGGGATGAAGCGTTAGAGACCTCATTATGCTGGGCCATCAGTGTATGAGGTAGGGTGGGCCAGTTCCTTATTTCCTTTTCAGATTTTCTTTGTAACCCATTTTACCAGTCTGGGTCGACCTCGGGCTGGAAAAAAAATATCCCGTTCAGATGAGGATTCGAACCCTTGACCATTCGGTTGCTAGACTAGTGCTCTAACCACTACGCTAGCCGGTCCCCCGGTCTACGCTACATTAATATACGGTAGCTACAAGCCTTCGGCATGCTTAGTTCCGACAAGTGAACTTAAATGTAGCCATGTGTTATGCCGTTCAGGCATACAAAGGATCCAGTGTTAGTGCTTCTGTTTTCCTTGATGTAGCCAGCAGCTTTTCCTTGATGTAGCCAGCAGCTTTTCCTTGATGTAGCCAGCAGCTTTTCCTTGATGTAGCCAGCAGCTTTTCCTTGATGTAGCCAGCAGCTTTTCCTTGATGTAGCCAGCAGCTTTTCCTTGCAAGATCCAGAAGAGGCCAGGTACCCATTTCATAAGTGTGGGTGACTGGCGGCGGCCTGGGTCGGATTTGAACCACCACATCATCGTATCGTGCGAGCGTATTACCAACTTCGCTGCTCCGTACTTGTGGCTCCTAATTCATGTTGGATTAGCTACTGTGCTGGAGCAAAGTAGTTCTCTCCTTCTTCTTCTTCTTCTTCTTCCTTCTTTCTCCCTGGAACTGCGAGTCTGATGTTCTTTGCTGCCCATGCAGACAAGGCTGAAACACAGCATCGAGTCCGATTGAGACCTGCAGCTATTTTTACTGTCCCTTAGATGAACTAAAAAAAGCTGAGGATGTTCTATACCCTTTTTTTTTAGCAGACTTCACTGCCATGGGAATTATGACGATCTACTGGACGCACACATGCTACAAAGGTGTGTCAGCTGCTGGACGCACAAATACAAGCAAAGGTGTGTCAACTGCTGGACACACAAATACAAGCAAAGGTGTGTCAGCTGCTGGACACACAAATACAAGCAAAGGTGTGTCAACTGCTGGACACACAAATACAAGCAAAGGTGTGTCAGCTGCTGGACACACAAATACAAGCAAAGGTGTGTCAACTGCTGGACACACAAATACAAGCAAAGGTGTGTCAACTGCTGGACACACAAATACAAGCAAAGGTGTGTCAACTGCTGGACACACAAATACAAGCAAAGGTGTGTCAGCTGCTGGACACACAAATACAAGCAAAGGTGTCAGCTGCTGGACACACAAATACAAGCAAAGTGTGTCAACTGCTGGACACCAAATACAAGCAAAGGTGTGTCAGCTGCTGGACACACAAATACAAGCAAAGGTGTGTCAGCTGCTGGACACACAAATACAAGCAAAGGTGTGTCAGCTGCTGGACACACAAATACAAGCAAAGGTGTGTCAGCTGCTGGACACACAAATACAAGCAAAGGTGTGTCAACTGCTGGACACACAAATACAAATACAAGCAAAGGTGTGTCAACTGCTGGACGCACAAATACAAGCAAAGGTGTGTCAGCTGCTGGACACACAAATACAAGCAAAGGTGTGTCAGCTGCTGGACACACAAATACAAGCAAAGGTGTGTCAGCTGCTGGACACACAAATACAAGCAAAGGTGTGTCAACTGCTGGACACACAAATACAAGCAAAGGTGTGTCAGCTGCTGGACACACAAATACAAGCAAAGGTGTGTCAGCTGCTGGACACACAAATACAAGCAAAGGTGTGTCAGCTGCTGGACACACAAATACAAGCAAAGGTGTGTCAGCTGCTGGACACACAAATACAAGCAAAGGTGTGTCAACTGCTGGATACACAAATACAAGCAAAGGCGTGTCAGCTGCTGGACACACAAATACAAGCAAAGGTGTGTCAGCTGCTGGATACACAAATACAAGCAAAGGTGTGTCAGCTGCTGGACACACAAATACAAGCAAAGGTGTGTCAGCTGCTGGATACACAAATACAAGCAAAGGTGTGTCAACTGCTGGACACACATATACAAGCAAAGGTGTGTCAGCTGCTGGACACACAAATACAAGCAAAGGTGTGTCAACTGCTGGACACACAAATACAGCAAAGGTGTGTCAGCTGCTGGATGCACATTGAAATACATACAGTTATTCCATCTGGCTTTAAAAAAAAACACTGCCACACGATCGGCTTCTGAAATACAGGTAGACAACATGTACCAGTTTTAGTGCAGGAAACGCTAGCCACAATATAAGAATGACGCCACAACAAATACCACTAACCATATTGCAGGGGCAAATAGAGGCAATGGTATATTTGAAGCTGGTTTGAAAACGAGTATAACCATGGCCCTGAGGTGCCATTACCAGAACTAGATGGTGTCCAATGAACCAGAAGTATTTTATAACTTTTCATTCCTGCGAAGGAAAATAGCGATGCAACAGATTAGTCAAGAGTGTTAAAAATATACGGTATACATTCAGTCGTGATAGGAAACAGAGGGCGAGGCCGCCCCATGTGGGAGGTGGATGGAAGAGATAAGTAGTACCTCAAATATCTCCTTGTATGAAGCAAATGTGAGGCGGGGGGTGGACCGGCCACACGCTGGGGAAATCCGGCCCCGACATGGCGGGTCAGGCGAGGGCATGAACTCCTCAGAGAAATGGAGAACAAGGGTTGGGGGGGGGGTCTCAGGGAATGGAGAACGAGGGTTGAGGGGGGGGGGCTCAGGGAAATGGAGAACGAAGGTTGGGGGGGGGGGGTCTAAGGGAAATGGAGAACGAGGGTTGGGGGGGGGGTCTCAGGGAAATGGAGAACGAGGGTTGGGGGGGGGGGTCTCAGGAAAATGGAGAACGAGGGTTGGGGGGGGTCTCAGGAAAATGGAGAACGAGGGTTAGTGGGGGGGGGGGGGGTCTCAGGGAAATGAAAAACGAGGTTGGGGAGGGTCTCAGGAAAATGGAGAACGAGGGTTGGGGGGGGGGTCTCAGGGAAATAGAGAACGAGGGTTGGGGGGGGGGGTTCAGGGAAATGGAGAACGAGGGTTGGGGGGGGGGGTTCAGGGAAATGGAGAACGAGGGTTGGGGGGGGGGTTTCAGGGAAATGGAGAACGAGGGTTAGTTGGGGGGAGGGTCTCAGGGAAATGGAGAACGAGGGTTGTGGGGGTCTCAGGGAATGGAGAACGATGGTTGGGGGGGGTCTCAGGAAAATGGAGAACGAGGTTAGTGGGGGGATCTCAGGAAAATGGAGAACGAGGGTTAGTGGGGGGGATCTCAGGGAAATGGAGAACGAGGGTTGAGGGGGGGGGGCTCAGGGAAATGGAGAACGAGGTTGGGGGGGGGGTCTCAGGGAAATGAAAAACGAGGGTTGGGGGGGGGGGGGTTCTCAGGGAAATGGAGAACAAATGTTAGTGGGGGTAGGGATCTCAGGGAAATAGAGAACGAGGATTAGTGGGGGGGGGATCTCAGGGAAACAGAGAACGAGGGTTAGTGGGGGGGGGGGGATCTCAGGGAAATGGAGAACGAGGGTTAGTGGGGGGGATCTCAGGGAAGTGGGGGGGATCTCAGGGAAATGGAGAACGAGGGTAGTGGGGAGGGGGAGTTCTCAGGGAAATAGAGAACGAGGGTTAGTGGGGGGGGGGGGGGGGGGAATCTCAGGGAAATGGAGAACGAGAGTTAGTGGGGGGGATCTCAGAGAAATAGAGAACGAAGGTTGGGGCGGGGTCTCAGGGAAATAGAGAACGAGGGTTAGTGGGGGGGATCTCAGGGAAATGGAGAACAAGTGTTAGTGGGGGTAGGGATCTCAGGGAAATAGAGAACGAGGATTAGTGGGGGGGGGGAATCTCAGGGAAACAGAGAACGAGGGTTAGTGGGGGGGGGATCTCAGGGAAATAGAGAACGAGGGTTGGGGCGGGGTCTCAGGGAAACAGAGAACGAGGGTAGTGGGGGGGATCTCAGTGAAATGGAGAACAAGTGTTAGTGGGGGTAGGGATCTCAGGGAAATAGAGAACGAGGATTAGTGGGGGGGGGGATCTCAGGGAAACAGAGAACGAGGGTTAGTGGGGGGGGGGGGATCTCAGGGAAATGGAGAACGAGGGTTAGTGGGGGGGGGGATCTCAGGGAAGGGGGGGGGATCTCAGGGAAATGGAGAACGAGGGTTAGTGGGGGGGGATCTCAGGGAAATAGAGAACGAGGGTTAGGGGGGGGGGGGAATCTCAGGGAAATGGTGAACGAGAGTTAGTTGGGGGGGGGGGGGGATCTAGGGAAATGGAGGAGACCGAGGGTTAAAGGGGGGGGGATCTCAGGGAAATGGAGAACGAGGGTTAGGTTAGTGGGGGGGGGGGGGGGAATCTCAGGGAAATAGAGAACGAGGGTTAGTGGGGGGGGGATCTCAGGGAAATGGAGAACGAGTGTTAGTGGGGGTAGGGATCTCAGGGAAATAGAGAACGAGGGTTAGTGGGGGGGGATCTCAGGGAAACAGAGAACGAGGGTTAGTGGGGGGGGCGGATCTCAGGGAAATGGAGAACGAGGGTTAGTGGGGGGGGGGGGGGATCTCAGGGAAGTGGGGGGGATCTCAGGGAAATGGAGAACGAGGGTTAGTGGGGAGGGGGAGTTCTCAGGGAAATAGAGAACGAGGGTTAGTGGGGGGGGGGGGGGGGAATCTCAGGGAAATGGAGAACGAGAGTTAGTGGGGGGGATCTCAGAGAAATAGAGAACGAAGGTTGGGGCGGGGTCTCAGGGAAATAGAGAACGAGGGTTAGTGGGGGGGATCTCAGGGAAATGGAGAACAAGTGTTAGGGGGGTAGGGATCTCAGGGAAATAGAGAACGAGGATTAGTGGGGGGGGGGGGAATCTCAGGGAAACAGAGAACGAGGGTTAGTGGGGGGGATCTCAGGGAAATAGAGAACGAGGGTTGGGGCGGGGTCTCAGGGAAACAGAGAACGAGGGTTAGGGGGGGGATCTCAGTGAAATGGAGAACAAGGTTAGTGGGGGTAGGGATCTCAGGGAAATAGAGAACGAGGATTAGTGGGGGGGGGGATCTCAGGGAAACAGAGAACGAGGGTTAGGGGGGGGGGGATCTCAGGGAAATGGAGAACGAGGGTTAGGGGGGGGATCTCAGGAAGTGGGGGGGGGATCTCAGGGAAATGGAGAACGAGGGTTAGTGGGGGGGGATCTCAGGGAAATAGAGAACGAGGGTTAGTGGGGGGGGGGGGAATCTCAGGGAAATGGTGAACGAGAGTTAGTTGGGGGGGGGGGGGGGATCTCAGGGAAATGGAGACCGAGGGTTAATGGGGGGGGGATCTCAGGGAAATGGAGAACGAGGGTTAGTGGGGGGGGGGGGGAATCTCAGGGAAATAGAGACGAGGGTTAGTGGGGGGGGATCTCAGGGAAATGGAGAACGAGTGTTAGTGGGGGTAGGGATCTCAGGGAAATAGAGAACGAGGGTTAGTGGGGGGGGATCTCAGGGAAACAGAGAACGAGGGTTAGTGGGGGGGGCGGATCTCAGGGAAATGGAGAACGAGGGTTAGTGGGGGGGGGGGGATCTCAGGAAGTGGGGGGGATCTCAGGGAAATGGAGAACGAGGTTAGTGGGGGGGGGGGAGTTCTCAGGGAAATAGAGAACGAGGATTAGTGGGGGGGGGGGGGGGGGAATCTCAGGGAAACAGAGAACGAGGGTTGGGGGGGGGGGGAATCTCAGGGAAACAGAGAACGAGGTTAGGGGGGGGATCTCAGGGAAATAGAGAACGAAGGTTGGGGCGCGGGGGGGGGTCTCTCCTGTAGGCCTCTCGGTTGTAAGCAAAATGGTCTGCTGCTGATTTATCAATTTATAATAACCAATAACAAGATATTAAGCACCAAAAAAACACTAACGAAATCATCATCATCATTATGTCAATCATTATGTTGATGGATTTACAATTTTCATTTTCCTTTTCCCACCATTTCTCTCTCTCTCTCTCTCTCTCTCTCTCTCTCTCTCTCTCTCTCTCTCTCTGAACCTTAAGTGTCCAGGGCACATGGGGCTTCTGGAAGGGTTTTGCACAAATGCCTGTCCTTCGCCTTTTTTTCTGCTCTTGCCCAGGTGAGCCATCTATTGCTCAACATCTTTCTGAACTCCTACGAAATACTGGAATAATTTAATTTTCCCCTCTTTGTTACTTTCTCTCTCTCTCCTCTCTTCACTTACTCCTCTTTCTATCTATCTATCTATCTATCTATCTATCTATCTATCTATCTATCTATCTATCTATCTATCTATCCACCCACCACCCACCCACCCACCCACCCACCCATACATCCATCCACCCACCCATCCATCCATCCACCCACCCACCCACCCACCCATCCATCCACCCACCCACCCATCCATCCATCCATCCTTGTCTCTGGCTGACTGTCTGTACAAAAGGAACATTATCACGAACCTCTTATTTTAGGGCACTTGTTCGAGTACAACAAGCGGAAGGGTTGTCCGTTTGGCACATCCAGGTAGTAATCACCCTCCCCGCTCCTACACAGCAACTTTATTGTGATGTTGTTGCCGCTGATGGAAACACCCCCCAGACTGCCGCTGTAATTTACAGGTTTCTCGGACTTCATGTTTAACCAGTATTCCTTGAAAGCTGGCAGGAGAAGACAGAGAGTATTTGTATATAAGAGCTAAGCAGCAAAATTCTATCTTCAAAAAAGATCAACATTTTAATTTCTGCTAACATGCGAAATATGGCCACACAAAAAAAAACCGTGCTAATAACTCAGGGCAGATTCATCGTCGTCATCATCATCATCATTTCAATAAACTATCTATCCTTCTATGTAGTCATTTTTTCCCCCCTTCCATTACATTTATCTTTATTTGTCTGCTTTTCTTTCGGATCTATTTATTTTCCTTTTCACATGTGGTTTTTACGCATTCAGTCGATTTTATCTTCGGGAATTTAGAATGACCTCTCATGAACACCACCAGCAAGACCAATATCACATTTAGCATCATTATGTCTGCTGTGGCTACGAATATTTGATAAACTATGCGAAAACAAGATTTAGAATGTTTCATTTCTACGCGAAAACATTATCTCTGAATGTGGCTTTTAAGAAATAAAATATCACAGGGGTTTGTGGACATGATGTAAAAACCAAACGGGTGCGCTGTTTTCCATTGGCTGAAAAAATGTCAAGGACGTATTGAGTATATAAGCAAACTAAATATTTTAAAGAAAATGTTCCGGAAAAAAAATAAAAGAAATAATGAGTAAGTATGAAAAAATGTTGAGTAAACATCAGCTAAATGATATAAATCTTGAGTAAACATTTAATGAATGTTTAGTAATCATCAGATAAATGTTGAGTAAGCATCTAATGAATGTTTAGTAAATGTCTTCATAAATGTTCCGCACACATCAGATAAATACTGAATAAACATTAGGTAATAGTAATTATTTAGTCGCCTGTTACGGTCATGCGTGGTAGGGTACAGTGGTTCTCTTCTTTGCAGATCCCGGGTGCAACACGATGCCAGCAACCCTATCTGGTAAAAAAAAAACTAACCCTATCTGGTAAAAAACTAACCATATTTGGTAAAAAACTAACCTTATCTGGTAAAAAACTAACCCTATCTGGTAAAAAAAAACTAACCCTATCTGGTAAAAAACTAACCCTATCTGGTAAAAAAACTAACCCTATCTGGTAAAAAACAAACCCCATCAGGTAAAAACTAACCCTATCTGGTAAAAAAACTAACCCTATCTTGTAAAAAACTAACCCTATCTGGTAAAAAACTAACCCTATCTGGTAAAAAAACTAACCCTATCTGGTAAAAAAATTAACCCTATCTGGTAAAAAAACTAACCCTATCTGGTAAAAAAACTAACCCTATCTGGTAAAAAAAACTAACACTATCTGGTAAAAAAAAACCATCAGACTGCTACAGAAACAGAAGCAAGGGAAAAAACAAATACAGGTGGAGGGAGAAATGCTTATCAGGAAACTGAGCCCATGAAGGTTGTGGATGAAAGCCAGCCACTGGAAGTTCCCAGTCTGTCTGCAGACCTCCTGGAACCTAAACACAAGATGCAAATAGGCAGCTGGAATGTGAGAACACTTAACCAGACAGGAAAACTAGCACAAACCATTAAGGAAATGCAAAGATACAAACCAGACAAACTAGGAATGCAAGAAGCAAGATGGACAGGACAAGGCAGAAGGAAATTAACAACACAGCACACAAAAGATACAATAATATGGTCAGGTAAAGAAGATCTTCATGAAGGAGGAGTGGCATTGATTATAACAAAAGAAGCATCAAGAGCATTGCTGAAATGGACCCCTATAAATGAGAGATTTTTATATGCACGCTTCAACTCAAGATTCACGAAGCCGTCTATTATAGTTTGTTATGCACCAACAAAAGCAGCTGAAGAGGAAATAAAAGAAGATTTTTACAACAGCCTCCAAGTCACAGTAGAAACAATACCCAAGCATGATATGCTACTCATCTTGGGCGACTTCAATGCAAAAGTAGGTGAAGGAAATGAAGATAGAAGAAGAATAATGGGAAGAGAATGAATCTGAGAAACAAATGAAAATGGAGAAAGACTGTGCAGTTTCTGTGAAGAAAACATGATGACCATCGGAGGGACAATTTTCCAACATAAAAACATCCATAAAGTGACTTGGAGGTCCCCAGATAAAACCATAGAAAAGCAAATCGATCACATACTTATAAACAATAAGTAGAAATGGTCACTACAAGATGTGCGAGCAAGAAAAGTAGCAGATGTAGGAAGTGATCACAACCTTCTGGTAGCAAAAATAAAACTAAAATTAAGGGAAGCCAAAATCGGAGAACACAGAAAGATACGTTTTGATACAACAAAACTGAAAGACCAGCAAAACTGAAAGACCAGCAAACAAGGAATGACTTCTCAATAGTACTTAAGAACCGTTTCAGTGTCCTACAAAACAAAGCAGAAATATCCATACTAGAGTTCAATAAAACACTACAGGAAACAGCAAAGGAGGTGCTGGGATATCGGAAACGGAGAAAAGAGGAATGGATAAGCATGACCACATGGAGAAAGACAGAGCAAAGAAATTACTGAACACCAAATCACAACGGCTAAAAGAACAAGTTTTACGTAATTATGCACAAAAAGACAAAGAAGTGAAGGAATCATGCTGTCAAGATAAACGTCAATACTATGACAACTTAGCAGAAGCAGCAGAGAAAGCAGCATATGCAAATGACATGAAAACCATATACAAAATCACAAAGCATATGAAAGATAACCTCAGCACAAGATGTGAGAGTTCAAGTAAGGACACATAAGGGACAACTGGTCAGTGAAGAAAGAGAAAAAACTGAAAGATGGAGGGAACACTTTAACACCCTACTAAACAGAACACAAGCAATACAAACAATAGACATACCTGAAGCAAAAACGGAACTAAACATCAATACAGGACCAATAACAATAAGTGAAGTAAAGGAGCCAATAAAGAAGCTAAAATCAGACAGAGCACCAGGTGAAGATGAAGTGACTGCTGATATGTTGAAAGCAGAAGAAACAGAAACACCAAAACAACTTTGCCGAATATTACAACAAATTTGTGATCTAGAAAAAGCTCCAGAGGAGTGGAAAACTTGACTTATAGTAAAACTACCAAAGAAAGGTGACCTCAGAGATTGCGGGAACTGGAGAGGCATTACCCTCCTGCCACTCACCAGTAAAGTATTTTGCAGAATAATTGTCAACAGAATTGCACCAGTACTTGAGGGAAAACTTCGGAAAGAGCAGGCAGGATTTAGGAAAGGAAGATCATGCATAGACTACATATTTGTATTTAGATAAATATTAGAGCAGGCAAATGAGTGGCATAGCACAACATATACACTGTTTATAGATTATGAGAAAGCCTCTGACAGTGTCAACAGAGATGCACTGTGGAAAATCCTAAGATGGCATGGCCTCCCCCATAAGATAGTAAATGTAATCAAAGCCCTATACAAGGGTTTTCAGTGCAAAGTGATCTGTGGAGAACATACCTCCAGCAACTTTAAGGTACAAACAGGAGTGCAGCAGGGATGTGTACTATCACCAACATTATTTATCTTGGCAGTAGACTGGTTAATGAAGGAGGCACCATCAGACAAACGCAGAGGATTACAATGGACCCTTGACACAGTGCTGGAGGACTTTGACTTTGTGGACGACATTTGTCTATTATCAAGCAGCCACAAAGATATGCAAGATAAAATAAACAAGCCAAGTCAGAATCCAAACAACATAGGACTAAAGATCAACGTAGGAAAGACAAAGTTAATGAAGCAAAATGTGATCAACAGAAATGTACTGAGAGTAGATTTCAAGTTAGTGGAGGAGGTCAATGAATTTATATATCTTGGGAGTAGAGTAGTAGAAAATGGAAACAGCACAGAGGACATCAACAGCAGATTTATTAGAGCAAACCAGGCTTTTGCAATGCTGCAGATGATATGGAAATCTAAAAAACTAAGCATGAATACGAAAATCAGTATATTTAAAAGTAATGTTCTAAGCGTGCTACTCTATGGAAGTGAATGCTGGAAAATTACCAAAACCATAGAAAACAAGTTGAATTCTTTCCAGACTAAATGTTTACGAAGAATTAGAAAAAATATTTTGGCCAAACACCATAAGAAATAACATCTTGTTGGCAGAAATGCAGATGAAGCCATTGACAGCAATTATTGAGGAAAGACGCTGGAGATGGCTGGGAAATGTGCTCCGAATGACTGACACAACTCAGAAAAAAAAGTAGCACTAAGATGGACACCACAGGGGAACAGAAGTAAGGGTAGACCAAAGGAGACATGGAGAAGAACAACAGAGAGGATGTTGAGCAAAAGAGGGCTCACTTGGGCAAGAGAGGAAAAAAGGCAAAGGACAGGCATTTGTGGAAAACCCTTGCAGAGGCCTAACGTGCCCTGGGCACTTAAGGTTCAGAGAGAGAGAGAGAGAGAGAGAGAGAAGAGAGAGAGAGAGAGAGAGAACAGTAATTATTGGAAATCATTTGAATAAACATCAGAAACATGTTGAGTAAATGTTCCACACATGTTTAGTAAACATCAGATAAATACTGAATAATCCTAAAGGAAACTTTTAATCGTTATAAAGCTCCTATTTTTGACTCCTTCGATCTAAAGATAAAATTGCTTACATCCTTTACAGGTGAGTTCCCCGCATTAGTTTCTGATTTCATTTCTATATTTTCCATCATCATTTTACCACGTGTGCAAATTAACCAAATTTTGTTTATAGTTCTGTATGCCTCCTGCTAGTCTCATATTTGCAAAGAGAATGCAGAACATGATGTAAAGCAGCGGCTCTCAAAATCTTTGGGGCCGTGGAGCCCCTTTCCGGTGAAAGCTAGCACGGCTGTTCCTACAAGGCATTTTTCTCCTTATGACAAGACGTTAGTAAACTGAGGAAGAAAATGCAGAATTGCGGGACATACAGTGACCATACGTACAGCTCCAACTCAACTGTAAAACCGAGCTGCGAGGAAAAACAACAACAACAACAAACAGACACCTCTTTGTAACGTCACGGAGGTAGCTTATCTACCGATTCACAAATTAAAATGAGCAGACAAGACCGCGACTCACTGCTTTGACTTTTGGCACCCACAAGCTATTCGTAAACTACTGTACGATAAAACGTGAAGCTTCACCCACACAGCCACATGTGGATAATAAGGAAAAGAAGCGAGGCTCTGCAGGGTAGCTCCATTGCGGGAGATTCTCCTCAAATGGGTCGTCACACATGTTAACCTATTTCAGTGTATGTCTATCAAAGTCATTGAGCTTTAAAAGCCTCAGAATACGAACTATAGAAGCCCGGGGAACAGGAAGATGTTCCCATGCCATCAACTTTATTAAACGGATAATATATATATATATAAATTCCGGGATAAAGACTGTCTTTGCACAGCTCCTCGGCAGGGACGTCCAGGACCAAGGGAAGAAACTGCGAATCGTGTTAAAGAAGCTTACCAGTGAAGCCCCCGCCTTCATCCCGGAATTTCGCATACCATTTCTTGTTACTGTTGAAAACAGGTGCTGCCTTCTGGAATTCCGCTCGAAGTCGTCGCTGCACAGTCACAACGGACGAGGTTCTTGCGTATTCCAAAACGCAAAATAACTGCTCACGTTTACTGAACGCCATATTTGCTACTGCTGCCTCCTTGCGGCAAACCACTGGAGCTCTGCGCGCAGGTTTTATTTTTAAAAAACTTGAAGAGTTTCTCTCTCTCTCTCTCTCTCTCTCTCTCTCTCACTCGGCGTAAGAATTATCATGATCCGTTACGCAGTTTATTTGTTGCGAATTTTTAAAATGTTTAACGAACTTATGTATAATCCGGTATATATACATATATATCTTACAGAATTCACTGAGAAACCCCGATGTAAGGCCTTGCATCTTTGATTCTCACCATTCTGTGTTTATTTCTGTGTCTGCAATCATGGAAAAGTGAAAAAAAAAACCCCAGGTCTGGAGGAAACACAATCTTATATTTTACCAGACGAATAACAAACTTACCTCCCCCTACTCTCCCACAATCTTATGTTTTACCAGACGAGTAACAAACTTACCTCCCCCTACTATCCCACAATCTTATGTTTTACCAGACGAATAACAAACTTACCTCCCCCTACTCTCCCACAATCTTATGTTTTACCAGACGAATAACAAACTTACCTCCCCCTACTCTCCCACACGAGTTGTTTCCTGATCCTTGGATCATGCAGTAAGATGACCCAGTGACCCAGTCAAGCCAGTCACATGTGCTGTTTGGCGGGACATCTTTGACGCATGTTTTATACGTCAGCGTATTTCCGTTGGCTGATAATGGACACGGTTGTGACGGCTGCTGGATCGTTCCATACGTACCATCGAAAGTAAAAAATCCAGGAGTAAGACCATCTGGGCAAGGGGTTGTTGCATCAGCAGCGAAAACGCCAAATGGCATATCGGGCCAATCTATGGTATTTGCTGTGAGGGTCACAAATTAGAACTCTGTTCTGTTATGAAATTAACAGCAAAACAAACTGATACGATTACTATTATATTCTACTAGAGCAATGTTTTCCAAAGTGGGCGATAACGCCCCCATTCCCCCCCCCCCACCCCGCGCCCCTGGCGTTGGAAAGGACCAGGAGGGGGTGTGAAAAAAAAACTGGGCAATAGGAGAGTGTTTAGGGAAAACGAAGCAGCAGACAGGGGGACAGTAATACCCTCCTACTTGCACTTTTCATCCCGATATAGAGAAACTTGTGTCCCTACATGAAACTCGTCCATCGCATTAAAAGTTGAGAAACTAATGCAGTAGGTGAGTTATAAATGCACTTCTTCATATAGTTAAATAAACTGGTTGGCTAGCTGAAGATTTTAGTTGTGCTGTGTATATCCTTACAGAAGAGTTCTTCAAATACCATGGACACACAAAAAAAAGAACAAATATATCCATATTACAAGAACTTAATATTGAAGAAGGTTGGCTAGTAAAGAAGATTAAAAAGAGAAAACTTAAATATTTTGGACACATTAAACGTCATGATAATCTAGAGAAGACCGTCTTGGAAGGGTTCATAATGGTAAAAAGAAAGAGAGGAAGACCAAGGCGAAGATGGCTGCAAGACATCGTTGATGATCTGCGAATGGATGCTCACAACCGAGAGACCTACAGAAGAGTTGTTACGGAGGCAAAGTTTCCGCAAGGGACATCCAAATGAATGAATGCAGTGTACATCCTAGTTTAATATGCCATTGTACAAATAGTACATCACGGCGGGAGTAGGGGGTGGGAGTGTGATTATGTGGCTTGGGGGGAAAAGGGGATGGCAGCTTGATAAAGCCTGGGAAACACTGTGCTAGAGGTTACTTATCATTTTGCTGGGAAAGGAAGGGGGCGAAGTTGAAATGTTGGCGTCCGCTTTGCACGGTGGGTTAATTTAGGACGCCGAAACAGCGAATTCAAAGAAATGATAATTTCCTAAATTGGAATTTATAGAATGTAAATTGGGAATATAGTGTAAATTATTTTAAGGAGTAGTTTTCTTTTACGCAGAATTACACAAGGCAGATGAGTTAACTCCCCTGAAGCATACTCAATAGACAAAAGATGTGGGTGTTAGGCCCGTATTTCCAAGGCCATCGGCACACATGAAAGTGTGATGTGGCCGGTATCACGCCTGGCCGCAGTGACCTTTTCCAGGTCTCTCTGGTACCCGTTTTTTGTTTTTAGAGGCTGGGTGGACCCTTTTTTTTTTGTTTGGGGCACCAGAACAAGAAGTTTAAAAAAACAAACAAACAAACAGCAGGTCAGTTTTACTCTCTGGCAACAGTGCTATCTGAACTTCATTCATTCATTCATTCATCATCATCATCATCATCATCAGACGCCGTGCTGACAGACGTTGACGATCATGCTTCTGAACATATCTCGATCCTTGACATTAACTATTTACTGTCCCGTTGTGTTAGATTGTCTATGATTTTCTCTCTTCCCCCTTGCCTCTTTTCTCGCTTATTTTTCCGGTTGCTATGAGGCTGAAACTTTTAAATACAGTGAATGATTACTGTTGTTACGTATATATTTAATTCACTGTTGTTGATATCTTGTTGTGCAGTACAGCGTGGAGGAGCATGGCCGTTCTGAAATATGGAGTTTAATCAGTTCTATCGATAACCTTTCAGTGTCTTTATTCAGAAGCCAACAATAGCCTGCTATTGTTTCTTTCGGCCGTCCCTCCCCACCTTGTCCTTCTGTCCATCTTTTCTGAAAATCATGATTTCTACATATATGAGAGAGTAAGAGAGAGAGAGAGAGAGAAAGAGAGAATGAGAAAAAGAGAATGAAAGAGAGAGAAAGAGACAAAGAAAGTAAGAGAGAGAGAGAAAGAGAGACAAATAAAGTAAGAGAGAGAGAAAGAGAGACAAAGAAAAAGAGAGAGAGAAAGAGAGAGAGAGAGAAAGAGAGACAAAGAAAAAGAGAAAGAGAGACAAAGAAAAAGAGAGAGAGAGAAAGAGAGACAAAGAAAAAGAGAGAGAGAGAAAGAGAGACAAAGAAAAAGAGAGAAAGAGAGGCAAAGAAAAAGAGAGAGAGAAAGAGAGAGAGTGAGAGAAATAGAGACAAAGAAAGAAAGAGAGAGAGAGACAAAGAAAGAGAGAGAGAGAGAGGACGCTGCAATCATCGGAATCAAATTAATGGAACTCTCCAGTGATCCATCACAGCCCGTCAGTGCTCTTGATAAACAGGCATTTTCCATACTACAGCCTGTTCAGTACAGTATGGAGATCAATGTTCGCTTAAAGAATGACTGAGACTAATTAAAGGTCCACTTTTTTAACTCCTTGTCCAGATTTCTAAATAAACCACATACAGAACACTCCCTATCAGGTATTTTTCATACAGAACCAAAGAGCTTCTAGCGGACACTTACAGACAATAATCCAACATATGGGAACTAAATTAACTCTAGTAGCGTTGGCATGGTGACAACGGTAACGGCGACGAATACTTACGTCCACTCACTGGTTTTGTGCAGTTAGTAGCAGGGTCGAAGTCTGGACAACAGACGCACTGGCATACTCCTTTGTACCTTATGTACTTGCCATACCCACAGTTCCGGCTAACGTTGCCACAGAAGCGTGCTGCGTGAGAGAGAGAGAGAGAGAGAGAGAGAGAGAGAGAGAGAGGACATGTGTAAATGAAACTCAAGGTTCATATATATATATATATATATATATATATATATACCATTTCTATGTACATATATGTCCTTGGTCAGCGATGGGGTAAGTTAATACCGGCCATTACGCGTCTTGCAGGGCAGCAACAAATTCTCTCCACTTTTCACGGTCCGAGGCTAGTCTTTGTATTGTGCCCCGGCTGTGGTGCATGATACTCATTTCCGCTTCAACAGTTCTTCCCCAGGTAGCCTTGTGTTGTTCTCTCTTTCTTTTTCCCTCGGGTGTTCATCTCATAAACAAATCATTACCGGCATCATCATCATATTCTTCTTCTTCTTAGAGCTGCGAGCTAGTGTTCTTTGCAGCCAGCGCAGTGAAGACGTTGAAGCACAGCATTATGTCGGACTGGAAGCGGGTTATGACGGAGACTGTCTATTTGTCTCTCTTTCTCTCAGTCTCTCTCTCTGCCTCTCTGTCTGTCTCTCTATCTGCCTCTCTCTCTTTGTCTCCCTCTCTTTCTCTGTCTGTCTGTCTGTCTCTCTCTTCTCTTTTTCTCTCTGTCTGTCTGTCTCTTTCTCTCTCTGCTTCTCCCTGTTCTTTCTCTCTGTTTCACTGTCTTTTTTATGTCTCCCTCTCTATGTATCTGTGTGTGTTTGTTGATAACATTCAGTCAGCCATTTGCATGTCCCTTGTGGAACTTTGCCTCCCTAACAGCTCTCCCGTAGGCCTCTCGTTTGTAAGCAGGATGCCCTGCTGCTGATGCCTCCATTTACAGGTTATCAACGATGTCTTCCAGCCATCTTCGCCTTGGTCTTCTTCTGTTTCTTTTTCCCAATACGGTCTTCTCTAAATTCTCGTGACTTTTAATGTCTCCAAAATATTTACGTTTTCTCTGTTTAATCCTCTTTACCAGCCAGCCTTCTTCAATATTAAGTTCTTGTAGTATGGATATATTTGTTCTTTCTTGGGTCCATAATATCTGAAGAACTCTTCTGTAGCATCTTCATTCAAAGGCATTTATGTGTTTCTCAGCTGTTTTATTAAGTGTCTAGGTCTCACAGGCATGGGAACATGAATTCATGATCATTTCGTGGTGTTGATGACATTATGAAGCTAAAATATCGCAGGAATTTTAAACAACTTACCCGTGCAATTCAACTGCGTATTCAGTTCAAAAAATATTGCAAGGTTCCTACTGTACTGAACATTGGATATAAAGAAATCGTCCCGTGGGTAAGACATGGTTTCCAAACCGTTCAGGGAGAACATCTGAAATAAGATTTTTTTTTTTAAAATCAATTTTTATCCAACCAGGTAATGTCTGCAGGCCAGCACTCACAGGTAAAAGGTACAAATCCCTGTTTCCATGCCGTTAAGGCATCTTGGGGGGAATAACGGTGCTAGTGCCTCTATTTTCTATGCCCTTCGGCACGTGAAAGTGTCATGTGGTCAGTATCACGCCTGGCCGTGCTTATCCTCCCGTCACGGATAAGGTCTTAATCACAAATGAACAAGTACGATAAATTAACCGAAATAACTTCACTGCTGCAGCAGCTATGGAAACTAAATTAGCGAGTGGCAGTAAAGTAAGCACAGCTGTGGCGCCGTATCATCATTTTACCTAATTCTTGTTACGTAATATCAAGATTTACCATGAAAACTAAATTAGCGAATGGCAGTAAAGTAAGCACAGGTGTGGCGCCGTATCATCATTTTACCTAATTCTTGTTACGGTAATATCAAGATTTACCATGAAAACTAAATTAGCGAATGGCAGTAAAGTAAGCACAGGTGTGGCGCCGTATCATCATTTTACCTAATTCTTGTTACGGTAATATCAAGATTTAACCATTCTTAAACACACACATACACTGTACTTCCTTGATTAAGCGCCATGCCTGAAATAGTCGCCTGCCCCAAATAAAAGCCGGAATCACGTTTCGAATATACGCACGCCTCAAATAAACTCCGGGTATGAAATAAAAACTGGGTCAGTACATCGTCTCTTGTCTTTCTCTGGGAAGACATTCGGTGTAGGCTAATACCGATGATTCGGAACCCTAACAGGCAAGTTTGTGAAAACAAAAACAAAAAGTCTGCCTTGAATAGACGCCTGCTTCTATTAAACACAGAAGCACACAGACAACTCTATAAATAAATTCTGCTGACGGAACTTTTCTATATAAGATCTGGTTTAAACCACAAGGTGATACATTATCCCCGTTACTTTTCACCCTAATACTGGAAAAAGATCATTAGAAAAGTGAAAGAAGAAAGCAGTTCAGAAGAGCAAGGGAAAACACTAGGATATGCATACGACATCTACCTAGTTGGGAAAACCATGCAGAATGTCACCAATACCTGCATACACCTGAGAGATGTGGCACTAAAGGTGGGCTTGACCATTAACAAGATAAGACAGAGTACACGAAGACATTAAGAGACCAGAGGCAGAATAATCCAGATTATACGAGTATAAATGTTGTATATATATATATATATATATATATATATATATATATATATATATATATAATCAGGAAAACAGAAGCATACAAATATCTAGGCACAACCTTCAACAGAACCAACACATTATGCGAGGAAATTAAAAGCAGAGTACATATAGTGATTAAAATATACTTCCCCTTGCAACACTGTAAACATCCAAAATCCTGACCCAACACGCCAGAGCCTTCATGTATGGATCAGAAACGTGGAGTATAACAAAGAAAGATGAATAATAGCAGATCTCTGAGAACAAGATCTTAAGAAGAATCATTGGGCCGATAAACGATACCAGCAGTGGAGAATGGAGAGCTAGAAAGAAGACTAAACTGAACAGCTTATTTAAATCCCAACGAATTATACATGTCTTGAAACTGAACAGACTACGCTGGTTGGGCCGTGTAGAGAGAGTGGAAGAGAACAGACAAACAAAAATTATGTATGCACAAGAGATGAGGGAAACAAGACCAAGACAGAAAAGGAAAGACAACATAGAAGAGGATATAAAAGAAATTTGTGTCACCAACTGGAGAGAGAAGATTAGGAATAGAATGTGTGTGTGTCACATGCGTGTGTGGATGAGTGTGTGTTTAATAAAGGTAGATAGAAGTGTATGGTGCAGTTTTACAAGGCAGCAGAGGGAGTGAGTAAGTGAGGAAAAAAAACGAATTGAAAGTGTGAGAGTAAGATGAGAATGTATAAATGAAAAACATACAACATCCACTATTTCGGCGAGAGAAATTTTTCGAGGATTACATACACAAACAAGACAAAATATATAACTAAACGAAAAACTTATATTTGTGGCATTCTCAAGATGCAAGAATACACAAGAATATGACATAAACAAGGCATAGAGACCACGGGGCGGGGGGACGGGACACAAGTAAGCTCCTTTCCACTCACGTGAAACGTGGTGAGGAGGGGCAGGGAGATAATATGAAACTGGTCAAGATCCGGAGTGGCAATAAGCACTTATAGGCCTCCATAGAAGAAGAGAAGGTGGCGGTAGGGAGGGAAGCTATGAGAAAGAAACAAGAAAGTAGAGTATAAATCGCAGGAAAAAAAAGTGGAAAACTAAAAAAGCTGAAGACATTGTTAATTCCAGCTGGGTAGAGACAGCTAGCCTGGAAAATAAGGCGCTGTTTAAAAACACATTCCATGACCTACCGACCGGCACAGGTCCCAAGGCAACCCAGTATAAAATACTGATTCCCCTTTGGCATCGCCGTGAAACAAAAGGCAGCGGCGATAGATGCTTGTATCTTCATGTGCTACCGCAGTAAAAAGGTAATCCTGTCATACCTTAGAGGCACATAGGGGTATAGTGTTAGTGCCCATTTTTCCTTCACCTGTCAGCACACTAGAGGGTGATATGGTGAGTATCACGCCTGGCCGCCTTTCCTTCCCCAACTCCAGAAAAAGTCGGGTACCCATTTCTACAGCTGGGTGACTGGTGTGCTTCCATCCGGATTCGAAGCCCCGACCTTCGTCATGAGAGACCAGTGCACTAACCAATTCGCCACCCAGACAGCGGTGTGGAAATGTGAACCTCATTCATTCATTTGCATGTCCCTTGCGGAGCTTTGCCTCCATAACAGGACTCCTATAGGATGTGAACCGTACGGCATGTAAATACCACATGGCGGCCTGGTTAGCTGAGTGTTCTTTTTTTTTTAACAAAGGCTACCAGAGAAAATTCTATACAAACCGTGCTGAAGGCAAAGGAAACCACACCTGAAAAGTCATTCTTTTGTTAAATCATGCTTCGGTGGTTTACATTTTCTTTTAAAAGAAAAATTGAAACAGTTCGTACAGACATCACCCGAAAGTAAATATTCAAGTGACCGAATTTCCTGTCTATATCCATACCACACGAAATTTATATTGAAGAAGGCTGGCTAGTAAAGAGGATTAAAGAGAGAAAACTTAAATATTTTGGACACATTAAACGTCACGATTATCTAAAGAAGACCGTCGTGGAAGCTTACATAATTTGAAAAAGAAAGAGAAGAAGACTACGGCGAAAATGGCTGCAAGACATGGTTGATGATCTGCATCAGCAGCAGGGCATCTTGCTTACAACCGAAAGGCCTACAGGAGAGCTGTTAGGAAGGCAACATTCCGCAAGGGACATGCAAATGACTGATTGAATTTTCTTTCACATTATGTGATTTTTTAAAGAGAGGAAATACCCCCCCCCCCCCCAAAAAAAAAAACCAAAAAAAACTCCAAAACCCTTAATCACAATGTTTCCCGAGGGCATTATGTGAACCCCCAAAACTCCAAAACCCTGAATCACAATGTTTCCCGAGGGCATTATGTGAACCCGCTAGTGAGCGCTGTCGATACATGGTAAAGTAAGAGAGCGCATTTTTGTAGGATTAGACCTCGAAAAAATCGTAGACAAAGCATTTTTAGTGAGACGTGAGAGAAAGAAAAATCACAAGAGAATTACCTGGGATTCGAACACGGGACTCCGGTAGGATGAGCAGCCGCATAGCCACGAGAGAACATCGTACTATGGAACTGAAATGCGAGACAGTGATTCGAATCCCAGGTAGTTCTCTTGTAATTTTTCTTTCTCTCATGTCTCACTAAATATATGTTCTTTAATCAAATATATAGGGTCCTCATCATCATCATTCATTAATTTGCATGTCCCTTGCGGAACTTTGCCTCCCTAAGAGCACTCCTGTAAGCCTCTCGGTTGTGAGCAAGATGGCCTGCTGCTGATGTATCATATATAGAGTAGCAATTTTATTTATCTTTGAAATGTCAATATTAAAAAGGTAACTTACCCACTGCTTATACATTATACATGTTAGTGGATCAAAGCCTTCCTCAATGGCAGATCCAGTATTTACTGAATATTCAGAGATGCCAACTGAAGCGATGTTAAAAAAAAAAAAGAAAAGAAAACACTGTATAGTAAACGAGCTTCGAAGACAGAGAAGATATTTTACAGACTGAAAGAACAAGGTGCACGATCCAGTGCGCGTTTTATAGGAAGAGCAATCTCGAGATGGTTGTGGAAATCAAATGACGACCAATGCCTCATTGGCATGGACCACAGAGAGAGAGAGAGAGAGAGAGAGAGAGAAAGAGAGAGAGAGAGAGAGAGAGAGAGAATGAATGAATGAATGAATGAATGAATAATCTTTATTTTTAAAGGGTAAAGAATTGGGCACGCAGGCCCGTCTTACATTCTGCCCTTCATCACTCCATCTTTCATTCTTCCCACACACTCGATTTAATACAAGTATACAAATTAAATTAGGAAAAAAAAACTTATAAAAAGGAGTGTAAGATTTAACTATTACATTCAAAGTAAAAATGGAGACGTAAATAACAAAAAGAGTGTAAGATTTAACTATTACATTTAAAGTAAAAGTGAAGAAATAAACAACCTAATAAAATAGCTCTCACACACACATACACTCACACACACAGACATATATACATATATAAACAAAAATACATTGTAAATACAGATCTTCTAATATGCTTTTAACAAACATTAAATATAATTTCTAACAATATCTAACAAGTTACTTTTCAAACTATGTTATTTTAGTACTTGATGATGGCTGGCAAGTCATAGGGAGAGAGAGAGAGAGAGAGAGAGAGAGAGGGATATATAAGACGAATAAAAATTATATATATGGAGAAAATAATTATGACATTCCGTAACAACAGTAAAGAGTTTATCTTAATGCAGAGAAAACTAAATTCTAAAAAGACAAATACGACAAATTATATATATATATATATATATATATATATAAATGAGAATAAATTGGAAGAGCTAGAGAGCTCTAAATATCTTGGATCATTACTAAATAATAAAGGAGATACAATGGGGGAATTAGAAGGCGGACTTTATCGCTTTTCAGAAAGTTAAAACAATTAAGGAAGCTGTGGAAAGGAACAGACAGAACTACGAAAATAGGGTTTTTTAAAGGCGTGCATTTTTTTTCCCACTGCAACATATGCCTATGAGACCTGGACACTTAACAAAACAGCTGAGAAATGCATCAGTGCCTATGAGTGTAAATGCTATGGAAGAATCCTTCAAATATCATGGAAAAAAAACCCAAAAACAAATATATTCGTACTACAAGATTTGAATACTGAGAAGATTTAAGTATATTAAATGTCATGAGAGTCTGGAGAAGACGGTCTTGGAAGGGTATATAATGGGGAAAAAGAAAGAGGGGAAGACCAAGGCAAATATGGCAATAAGACATCGTTGATGATCTGCGAATAGATGAATCAGAAGTGGGGTGTCTTGCTTATATCCGAGAGGCCTTCAAGAGAGCTGTTAGGAAGGCAAAGTTCCGCGAGGGACATAAGGGACGTGTAAAGTTATATATATATATATATACATATATATGTATATTGCTGGTATATGCTCTGGTGCTGTCACCATTGGAGTACTGTTCTGGCCTCCTCATCCTGCCTGGCACACAACTGAACAGACTAGAGCGTGTACAGGACGAGGCAGTGAGAGTGGTCTTGGGTCGCACCACGGATACTGCGGCGGCGGAGGACATGCGCTTTCTGCTTGATATTCTGAGTGTGAGGTCTAAACACAAGCATGCTCAGGTGAAGGCATACATCAGGGTTGCTGGCATGAAGGGTCACCCTTTCCATAAGGAGCTGGGGTTGATAAAGGGAGGACGCATCAAACGAGGCAGATCCTGGATGGCTGAGGTGGAAGATACAATACAGGCAATTTGCAGCCTAGATGACGTGCCTAAAAGTGATGACTGGTTACAGGTACAGGGCCCACCTCACCTAACAAAAGGTCACTATATAGAAGGGCCGTGAATGTCGAGACTGGGCACAGGGAGCAGTAGAACTTTGGTTTCAAGATCTCATCCAGCATCACTGTGGGGTTTTCCGACACGGTAATATATACAGATGGCTCATTGATTCGGAACAGCGGCAGAAGTGGTTGGGGTTTTGTTGTCTACCGAAATGGAAGAGTAGTGGCGCAGGGTTCGGGAGACTTTGAAATCACCGCATCAAGCATGGGAAAGGAAATTAAGACTGTGTCGGCGGCACTGGAATGGCTAGTTGCTCATGATGTGGTTAATGGCGTCATTGTGAGGGATTCACAGAGTATGCTTCGTAAGACTGAGAAGAAATTGCCTCGACAAGAATAGGTTCATCTGTTAAGCCAGTCAGCTGTGACAAGCTTAACGTGGCTTTATTATCCAAGGCAAGCGGGAGTATATGGCAATGATGTGGCAGACAGACTTGCTGGACAGGCTAAAATAAATGGCAGACTGTCAGTGGACAATGGTCACAATTCTAGGGCTATACTGGACAGACTGCAGAAAAAATGAACAGCGAGAATGGAAGAACAATGTAGCTGTGAGGAGACTGCTGGAGCTAGGACATACTAAAGGTGGTGGCAGGGAATCTGAACTGTGTTGCAGAAAACACAACGTAAAAAAACCTCAACATTTGACATGAACTATTAGCAAACATACTATTGGATGGATGCTGTGGTATGGGGCGGAACATATATGGGGTGGTCCAGAATGAAGATAAGCCGGATTAAGATTTTGTAACCTTGAACCTTTATATATATATATATATATATACATGAGAAAGAATAAAAAGAAGTACTCCTTTCAATAGCCCATAGTTGGTCTAGAGATAATCAAATAAATACTACCAAACATGAGGAGGAGATGATTTTTTAAAATAAATTTTTATAAATGGATATATTTAAACAGGAAGACCAACCGAGATTCGGGAGAAGTAACTGGGAACAGAATAAAGGAGGAGAACATAATTAGGAATAGAATAAACAAACAATAGAAACAAATTGGGAATAGAATAAACAGGTATTAGAAACAATTGGGAGTAGAGTAAAGAGACAGATTAAACAAAGTGGGAACAGAATAAAGAAACAGGAGAAAATAATTGGTAATAGAACAAAGAGGCAGGGAAAACTAATTTGGAATAGAACAAAGAAGTAGAAGAAAAGAATTAAGAATAGAATAATGAAGAAGGAGAAATTAACTGGGAATACAATAAGGAGGCACGAGAACCGAATTGGGAATAAAATAAACAAGCAGAAGAAAATAATAAAGAATAGAATAAAGAAGCAGCAGAAAATAATTAACAATAGAATAAAGAAGCATGAGAAAAGAATTTGAAACAGAATAAAGAAAAACGAACTGGGAATACAATAAAGAGGCAGGAGAAATGAATTGAGAATAGAATAAAGAAACAGGAGAAACGAATTTGGAATAAAATAACGAGAAGTAGAAATAAATTGGGAATAGAATAAAGAGGCAGGAGAAACACATTGGAAGTATAGTAAAGAAACAATAGAAACAAACTGGGAATAGAATAAAGAGGTAGGAGAAACAATCGGGAATAGAATAAACAATCAGGAGAAACATTTGGGAATAGAATAAGAGAGGCAGGACAAACAATGTGTGAATAGAATAAATAAACACTAGAAACAATTGGGAATAGAATAAAGAAGCAGTAGAAACAATTGATAGTAGAATACAAATGCAATGGAAACAAATGTGGAATAGAATAAAGAGACAGGAGAAAAAAACTGGGAATAGAATAAAGAAAAAATAGAAACAATTGGGAATAGATAAAGAAGCAGTAGAAACAAACTGTGTATAGAATAAAGAGGCAGTAGAAACAAACTGTGAATAGAATAAAGATCAGGAGAAACAATAGGGAATATAATAAAGAAACAATAGAAACAAATTGGAAATATAAATAAAGAAGCAATAGAAAAAAATCGGAATAGAATAAAGAAGCAGGAGAAACATACTGGGAATAGAATTAGGAAGAAGGAGAACAAATTGGGAATACAATAAAGAGGAAGTGGAAACGAAATGGGAATAGAATAACGAGGCAGCAGGAACGAACTGGGAATAGAAGAAAGAAGCATGAAAAACTAAGTGGGAATAGAATAAATAAGTAGAAGAAACAAACTGAGAATAGAATAGAGAAGCAGGAGAAACAAATCGAGAATAGAATAGAGAAGCAGGAGGAACAAACTGAGAATAGAATACAGAAGCAGGAGGAACAAATTGAGAATAGAATACAGAAGCAGGAGGAACTAAGTGGAAATAGAATAAATAAGTAGTAAAAACAAACTGGGAATAGAATAACGAGGCAGGAGTAATGAATTGGGAATAGAATAATGAGGCAGGAGTAATGAATTGGGAATAGAATAACGAGGCAGGAGTAATGAATTGGGAATAGAATAACGAGGCAGGAGTAATGAATTGGGAATAGAATAATGAGGCAGGAGTAATGAATTGGGAATAGAATAACGAGGCAAGAGGAACGAATTGGGAATAGAATAATGAGGCAGGAGTAATGAATTGGGAATAGAATAACGAGGCAGGAGTAACGAATTGGGAATAGAATAACGAGGCAGGAGGAACGAATTGGAATAGCTTAAAGAAACAGGAGAAGACAAATGGAAGAAGAATAAAGATTCAGGATCGTATACCTCTGCTAAGCGAGAGCTTTTATGAGAAAACATGAAACGCTTAGAAGATAATACATAGTGGAAACGTTAGAAAGAAAACGGTACGAAACAATGAAATACAAATTACTATGACGGCGTAATGCCAGAACAGGAGATTCAGAGAATCTCTTTGACTTATGAGACTATTCAGAGAATCTGTTTGACGCATGAGACTATTCAGAGAATCTGTTTGACGCATGAGACTATTCAGAGAATCTGTTTGACGCATGAGACTATTCAGAAAATCTGCTTGACCCATGAAACTATTCAGAGAATCTGTTTGACGTATGAGACTATTCAGAGAATCTTTATGATGCATGAGACTATTCAGAAAATCTGCTTGACTCATGAAACTATTCAGAGAATCTGTTTGACGCATGAGACTATTCAGAAAATCTGCTTGACGCATGAAACTATTCAGAGAATCTGTTTGACCCATGAGACTATTCAGAAAATCTGCTTGACTCATGAAACTATTCAGAGAATCTGTTTGACGCATGAGACTATTCAGAGAATCTGTCTGACGCATGAGACTATTCAGAGAATCTGTTTGACGCATGAGACTATTCAGAGAATCTGTTTGACGCATGAGACTATTCAGAGAATCTGTTTGACGCATGAGACTATTCAGAAAATCTGCTTGACCCATGAAACTATTCAGAGAATCTGTTTGACGTATGAGACTATTCAGAGAATCTTTATGATGCATGAGACTATTCAGAAAATCTGCTTGACTCATGAAACTATTCAGAGAATCTGCTTGACTCATGAAACTATTCAGAGAATCTGTTTGACGCATGAGACTATTCAGAAAATCTGCTTGACGCATGAAACTATTCAGAGAATCTGTTTGACCCATGAGACTATTCAGAAAATCTGCTTGACTCATGGAACTATTCAGAGAATCTGTCTGACTCATGAGACTATTTAGAGAATCTGTCTGACTCATGAGACTATTCAGAGAATCTGTCTGACTCATGAAACTATTCAGAGAATCTGTCTGACTCATGAGACTATTCAGAGAATCTGTCTGACTCATGAAACTATTCAGAGAATCTGTCTGACTCATGAAACTATTCAGAGAATCTGTCTGACTCATGAGACTATTCAGAGAACCTTCTTGACAAATGGCTTCACAGCCTTTAGTATGAAAATACTTCCACAACGAAACATGTGTGAAGCAAGTTTGCTTGGGAGGTACAAACACACGAGTTTGTAGAATCATGAATATTGTACAATGAAAATACATGAAAAACATAAAGACACGAATCTTTCATAGTATCTTACTCGGTTGTATATTGTCGGACCACACGACCAAGTATTTTAGAGATTCCGGCGACCTCTGCATATGCTCTCCGCCATTTAGATGAAGGGTTTCGTGTAATGTAAGTTCCTGCAGAAATGAGGTAAAATGAAAACTATTAACTCAGAATCAATCAGAAAATGGAGAACTCTCATAGCGTAGTTAACGAACACGTGGTGAATAATAATGTCTGTAAGGGCATTTCATCACCTCTAGTAAAGAAAAAAATAATGTGACGAGATAGATTAACTATTTGTGTAACAACATCAGAGGAAACAGTTAAACATTTGTAATTTAACTGCTTCCTGTAATAAATGAGTAGAGACATTTAATCATTTGTAGTAATACCAAGAGTAGAAACATTTAATCATTTGTAGTAACACCAAGAGTCATCATCATCATCATCAGGTGCCGTGCCGACTGGCCTTGGCTATTATGCTTCTCCAGAGTACCCGATCCTTCATGCAGGCCATCAGTTCAGTTGGTAATCCAAGTAGAGACATTTAATCATTTGTAATAAAACATGAGTTAGAAACATTTAATCATTTGTAGTAACAACATCGCGACAAACACTTTCAGAAGAATGAGGAAGATCCTTACATCACAACAAATATCACAGCAACTGAGATTACGTATAGTAAAGCGCTACATATACTCAATATTCCTTTACGGTACAGAAGTCTGGACCTTATATAGAACAACAGGAAAGAAAATCTAGCTTTCGAAATGTGGATATTCATGGTACCATTTGACCCAAGCTTATCTACAACAAACACATTGAGGCCTCTCTTCTCCTTTGATAATGTTGAATGGGGATCAAGCCTGGTTATATGACACCGCCCTTTCCTTTGATCAGCGGTCACGAGTGGGCGGAGTCATGCTAACATAATCAGCTGTCTGTCTTCTAAGGGAAATTACTGCAGCAATTAGAAACTTGAAACGTGATTTGCCGACAGCCTCTGTGCGTGCGTGCGTGCGCGCGTGTGTGTGTGTGTGTGTGTGTGTGGCTGGCGTGCATTTATTTCTTTGTTTTTCAACCTTAGAAAGACTTAACTCTAACCTGTGATGTTCAATGACGTGTGATTCCAAGTAGATTATTTACAATACATAGAGAGATCAATATTTCGACGGTGTGAATCTGTGGCCCCATTTCTTCCCTCCTTCCCCCCCCCCCTCCAAACACACACACACACACACATTACCGCCATCTTCGTGAACCCTAAATTCTGAACTCGATGGAGAGAATTAAGACATGACTAACAGATTCCGAAATTTACAGGAAGAGTAAAGATGGGACAACAAGTCTCCGAACTCTACAGCGAGAATGAAGATAATAGAGAACTCTACAGCGAGAATGAAGATAATAGAGAACTCTACAGTGAGAATGAAGATAATAGAGAACTCTACAGTGAGAATGAAGATAACAGAGAACTATACTGTGAGAATGAAGATAATAGAGAACTCTACAGTGAGAATGAAGATAACAGAACTCTACAGTGAGAATGAAGATAACAGAGAACTCTACAGTGAGAATGAAGATAACAGAGAACTCTACAGTGAGAATGAAGATAATAGAGAAATCTACAGTGAGAATGAAGATAATGGAGAAATCTACAGTGAGAATGAAGATAACAGAGAACTCTACAGTGAGAATGAATATAACAGAACTCTACAGTGAGAATGAAGATAACAGAGAACTCTACAGTGAGAATGAAGATAACAGAGAACTCTACAGTGAGAATGAAGATAACAGAGAACTCTACAGTGAGAATGAAGATAATGGAGAAATCTACAGTGAGAATGAAGATAACAGAGAACTCTACAGTGAAAATGAAGATAACAGAGAACTTTACAGTGAGAATGAACGAACGAACAAACGGACGAATGAACAGACTTTATTTTAAGAATTCGGCACGCAGGCCCGTCGACCATTCTACCCTTCATCATACAACTTTCATTCAGTCACAGATATTCAGCATTTGTTATTGAACATAATATCCATGAAAAAACATAAAATGAATAAGCAAGTAATTAATAACCCATTTCTTTCCATACACTCCACATTCTGCCTTATGCAACTACATGAAATAAACTTTATTATATTGCTCATATTTATTTTAAACCTACACATTTTTTTTGAAACAGCAATATAATAGATACAACAATCAAGTCATACTTTCATCATCATCATCATCATCATCATCATCATCATCATCATCTTTCACTCCCTTAAGAGCATAGGCCACGGATAAAGACTCTCTAGTCATCCATGTTCTTGGAATTATTCTCTGCTTCCTTTCACGTGTATCCCTTGTCTCTGAGCACTGTCATAATTTCTCTTCTCCAAAAGTAAGTCTAGGTCATACTTTAGATTAAAGTAATTTAGACATTTGATAGTACATATTCCTATACTGTTCTTAAAGCAAATACATACCGATGCATTTATTCATACACACACACCACATATAAACAAACACATCCTCAAATGTACATATACACACATACATTCACATGTATAGATATCACACACACGTATGTATGTACATATTAAGACACATGCATATACACACTACATCTCACTCTACAGTGAGAATGAAGATAAAAGAGAATTCTACATTGAGAATGAAGATAAAAGATAACTCTAGAGTGCGAATGAAGATAATTCTACAGCTAGAATGAAGATAATACCAGAACTCTACATTGAGAATGAAGATAATACAGAACTCTACATTGAGAAATAAGATAATAAAGAACTCTTCGGTCAGAATAAAGGTAATACAGAACTCTAAGGTGTGAATGAAGATAAAACAAACAGGTTTCAGAACTCTACAGTAGGAATGAATATACTACAGAACTCTACAGTAAGAATTAAGATAATACAGAACTCTACAGTGAAAATGTAGATAATACAGAACTCTACATTGAAAATGAAGATAATACAGAACTCTACAGTGAGAATGTAGATAATACAGAACTCTACATTGAGAATGAAGAGAAAACAGAGTGACGAAACTTTAAGATAGGACAACAGAAGACAAATGATACGAAAACAATTTGTGAGGAAGAAAAGATAACGAAGACAATGTAGCATGGTGAATTTTCTTATCTTGTTAAAGGTGAAGATAAACGTATCCTAATGAAGATGATTCTGATGATATAAAAATGAGTGCCGAAAATGGTACCCACGTATTCATTGCATGGAGTCCAGTTTACCTGTCCGGCTATGTATCCATATATGGTGCTACACCTGTTGAAGGCAGGGTGATATTAACATTCAGTGACACTATAGATATTGTTACTGGTTACATTATCGTTCTGATGATGTTATTATTGCTTTTTGTTTCTGTTCATAGAACACGCAAGTTAAATTTAAACTTAAAGTGAAAGTAGTATTTTAAGTAGTCACAGTACAAGCTCTAAACAGATCAGCGAAAGATTTTGCTGTCAGTGATACACTCAGTGACGTGCCGTCGCTCAAATGAGCTGTCAATAGTACACTCAGTGACGTGCCGTCGCTCAAATGAGCTGTCAATAGTACACTCAGTGACGTGCCGTCGCTCAAATGAGCTGTCAATAGTACACTCAGTGACGTGCCGTCGCTCAAATGACGGCAGAGAGAACCTGGGGAGCCAACAGCAACATACTAAAAAAAGCGTATGTGGGCACCATACGGCCAACACTCGAATATAGCATGACAGCCTGGGCCACAGTCTCCAACATAAATATCGCTCGCTTAACAAAAGTGCAAAACACAGGCCTGAGGCTATCACGAAAGAAACGAAGAGCACTCCCATCACGGGAGAAACGAAGAGCACTCCCATCACGGGAGAAAAGAAGAGCACTCCCATCACGGGAGAAAAGAAGAGCACTCTCATCATGGGAGAAAAGAAGAGCACTCCCATCACGGGAGAAAAGAAGAGCACTCTCATCACGGGAGAAAAGAAGAGCACTCCCATCACGGGAGAAAAGAAGAGCACTCCCATCACGGGAAAAACGAAGAGCACTCCCATCACGGGAGAAAAGAAGAGCACTCCCATCACGGGAGAAACGAAGAGCACTCTCATCACGGGAGAAACGAAGAGCACTCTCGTCACGGGAGAAACGAAGAGCACTCTCGTCACGGGAGAAACGAAGAGCACTCCCATCTGGAGATGGAGAAATACACGCAAATTCAACCTCTTGAGGTCAGGCGCAAGGAAAAATTAATCATCCACAAACAAAAGTTAATACGCCTGACAGCCCACCCTGTGAACAAAAGAATTCAGGAGTCCACAAAAAAAAATAGACTGAAAAGAACCAGCTTCAACCATCTGACAACACAGCGACAACAACACTACTGGAGCACAGTCACTGTCAAAAGATAACAGTCCTCACAGAGGCACCAGGTATACACAAAAAAGAACTACCAAACAACAATTCAGATGAACACACTGACCCAGGAGCTGATTGATAGCAATTACAACCCAGCTGAATGTAAAATAGTATTCTGTTCTGTGTGATTTATGTGCCTATATGGCACTAGAAAAGGTGCAGGAGAACAACTGTGAATAAAAGTTAGTTACTCTCTCCCAGGATCAGATTAGACAGATTGATCTGAGAGACTACGATTTATGTTCTGTGGTACATTCAGAGAACAACACACCCAGGCACACTCCTTCTTCCACTGGACAACAGCAGAACATCTGGACTCCATATTTCAAGCTTACAACGCAACACTAGCTCAAACTTAGGAACAGTCAAGAGTGTAGTTCAAATTCAATAGACAACACATTTGTTGATGCCGAAGATGTGGATGATGGATATGACGATGGTAGGAAAAACTGCTGTCATACAGCAATGTCAAAAAGTGAAATAAGAAAAACTTCCCGGGCACGCAGTCCGTGCCATAAGGAAGAAACATTCTACCAGCAAGCAGTTACCAAAAAAAAAAAAAAAACGCAGTACTTCCTAATGTAGTGAATAACAACTTCCAGAATAACACTTCATCTTCCAGAAAAAGAAAACACAAACAGTACACTCTGGTCCTAGCAAGGACACTACAACATATTTCCTATCATACTATTACAAAGAAAACCTTGTCCTAAAAAGGACAACACAAGCGCTACTACACTCAACTAGGACATGACTGAATTCGCTACAAAACTACTACTAACTTGCCTCTATCACACAATCCTCATACTCCGAATACAATCATCATAAAATAATACTATCAAATAAGCTCCGAGTTCTTTTATATAACCCGCATTTACTTCGCCATCCTTCCAGAACTTTCACTCCGTGCAATTCACATTCACGGACAAACAGATAACTGTTCGGAGCTTCATCAAAACATGAGATTCATAACTCCATGAAGCTGACAAGTTGTAAACAAAATAACCTTGAACTTTCGTTCCTAAAACAAACAATTAAAACTAAAACTAAGTTTAGACTGTTAAGTCAACACAGACTTAAGAAACTTTCCCTAACAAAACTCGCACAAAAAAAAAAAATCCCGAGAAATTCCGCTACCTGTTCAAAATTACTAGAGCCAAGAAACTTTTCTCTCGTGATCCAGTGCAAAATAACATTAAGTGATTACAATTTTGTCTTCCGCTGCAGACACGGACAGGCTATATCACGTGCTGAATTATGTGAACTATACAAGGGAAACAGTGCATTTAATTCAGATCTAAGGGACTTATCATGCCAAGAAGTGCTTGGCCCCAGGAAGCTGTGCCACAAAGAGTGGATCTCTGCAGAATCCATAAGGAGAATAGAGGAGAGAAAGAGGAAAAAAGCAGCACTCAACAACAGCCGCACAAGAGCCAGTAAAATTATTGTACAAGAAGAGTATAGGGAAGCATGTAGGAAAACAAAGAGGAGCATCAGGACAGACAAAAGGAACTACATAGAAACACTGGCAACAGAGGCAGAAGGAGCTGCCAGGCAGGGAAATATACAGGATCTATACTCCACAATTAAGAAGATGACTGGAAATTATAGTGTGCCGATGAGGCCAGTGAAAGACAATAACGGAAAAACAATACCCAATGACTGGGGACAGAGAGACAGATGGATGCAGCACTTTGAAGAATTGTTGAATAGACCAGCCCCTCATAACCCACCGAATATTGAACCAGCCGATAGAGATCTACGAATAGATTGTGGTATACCAACAAGGGAAGAGATTTGTAAAGCCATAAAACAGCTGACGCATGGCAAGGCAGCAGGACCTGATAACATCCCGGCAGAAGCACTGAAAACAGATATTGAGACAAGCGTATACATTCTTCACCCCCTCTTCAGGAAGATCTTGGAAGAGGAGCACGTGCCTTCAGAGTGGAAAGAAGGTTACTTTGTCAAGATACCAAAGAAAGGTGACTTGAGCTCCTGCTCCAACTACAGAGGTATAACACTGCTATCAATACCAGGAAAGGTACTCAACCGAGTTCTTCTAAACAGGATAAAGGACGCGGTAGATCCACAACTCAGGGACCAACAAGCAGGATTCCGGAAGAACAGATCCTGTACAGACCAAATAGCAACATTACGTATCATCGTAGAACAATCACTGGAGTGGAACTCACCCCTCTATGTCAATTTTATTGACTATGAGAAGGCTTTCGACAGCGTCGACAGACAGACCCTATGGAAGCTGTTGAGACACTACGGAGTACCGGAGAAGATTACCACCATCATTAAAAACTCCTATGAAGGGATGACATGTAGGGTAATCCATGGACAACAACTAACAGATGCCTTTCAAGTTAACACCGGAGTGAGACAGGGATGCCTGCTGTCACCATTTCTATTTATCCTGGCCATAGACTGGATTATGAGAAAATCAACAGAAAATAGGAGAAATGGTATTCAGTGGACGCTCTGGACTCAACTTGACGACCTAGACTTTGCTGACGACCTGGCACTTCTCTTCCAGACTAAGCAACAGATGCAAGAGAAAACCATATTAGTGGCAGAAAATTCTTCAAGACTAGGCCTTACCATCCACAAGGGAAAGAGTAAAGTTCTTAGAGTAAATGAGGTCAACGAAATGCCCATTATGTTGGAAGGAGAGGAACTGGAAGAGGTTGAAAAGTTTACTTATCTGGGAAGTGTGATAGACAAGCAGGGAGGAACAGAAGCTGATGTAAAAGCAAGAATGGGCAAGGCAAGAGTAAAATTCCATCAGATGAAGAAAATATGGGGAACTTCAGCCTTGTCAATTAAATTGAAGATCAGAGTATTTAACACCATGATAAAGCCCATTTTGCTATACGGTTCAGAAACTTGGAGAACTACTGTTACGATCATGAAACGAATCCAGACATTTATTAACACATGCCTTAGAAGGATTCTACAAATACGATGGCCAGATACCATAAGTAACCAAGAACTGCAGCAGCGAACAGGCCAGCAACCAGTGGAAGACGACATCCTACGAAGAAGATGGGAATGGATCGGACACACCCTACGGAAATCCATATCCAGCACTACAAGGCAAGCCCTAACATGGAACCCACAGGGTAAAAGTAGGAGAGGGAGACCAAGGAACTCCTGGCGCCGAAGTCTGGACACGGACATCAAAATAATGAACCAGACATGGAGACAGTTGGAAAGAGTGGCCCAGGACTGAACTGCCTGGCGAGCTCTTGTTGGCGGCCTATGCTCCACGAGGGGTCAGAAGCATAGATAGATAGATAGAAGGGACTTAAGCATACATGACCCTACAATAATGTTTAATATTTCCGATTCAGCAAAACAAATCGATCTTAAATGATCTCATCTAAACAGCATGGTAAATACTGTTACAAATGGACACATGTGTACACAGATGGATCTGCAGAAAAAGCAGTAAAAATGGAGGTGAGAGCATTTACATAAGATACCAAAATGACAGTTGCGACGGGAAAGATTTCCTCCAACTACAGTGCAGAAACAACAGCCCTCCTTTAAGCCCTGAAAACACTTAAAACAGAAAACCAGCACCCATTACACAAAATAGCCTTCTTCACTGACTGCAGGGCACTTCTGTGATCTCTAAAAACAAAGAACCCACAGGCAAACATACAGGAAATCACAGCAGAAGCACCTTACACAGTCAGCAACCGTGGCCCTATAATGGGTGGAATTAGATGATAGCCTATCCAAAGCTGGTAGCAATCAAGATCAAACACATCATCCACTAAACTACCAAGAGGCGAAAACAATAATTCGTAACCAGTGCAGATCTGAATGGAAAAAGAAACTGAAATGCAACAATGAGCCAGATCCAATACACCAACTACAAAGACATCAGCAAACCATCCTCTTCTGCCTAAGGACAGGCCACTGCGGACTACTGAGCCACCTGCACCGACTCAAAATGTCTCACACAGACGAGTGTCCGTGTGACAGTGGAGTCCAGACTGCAGAACATATCCTTCAAGAGTGCCCAAACCATGCAGACCTAAGGCGTGAGACATGGCGAGAGGACACGAACTTGGGGCAAAAGCTTTGGGGCTCTTATCAGGATCTGGAAAGGACTGCGGGCTTTTCCATGTCGACAGGGATCAGGATCTGAAGTGACCAACAACCTTGAACGCAGAAGAAGAAGAAGAAGAATAAGCTATCAAATGCCTTTTTAAAGTCTATTAAGTTCAGTATTAATGGTTTCTGCTTTTCAATATGTTCTTCAAGTATTATTCTTAGAGTAAAGATCTGGTCGAGACAGCTTCTCCTTTTTCGAAATTCTGCTTGTTCTTCTCCCATTGCGGTATCCACTATATCTTTAAATCTATGCAAAATGACCTTGCAAAATACTTTTGACACAGTTGACATTAAGGTTACTCCTCTCCAATTGTTACAGTCACTAAGGTTACATTTTTTTGGGTATTTTAACAATGATTGCTTTTTTTCCATTTAGAAGGGACCTTTTCATTTTTCCAAATCTTATTAAACACTCTGTAGTTGTCTCATGTTGTCACTATTGATAGCTTTTAACATTTCGGCTGTTATTTCATCTTCACCCGCAGCTTTGTTGTTAGCCATTGAATTCACTGCTGTTTCAATTTCATGCAATGTAATTTCATCTAGGCTGACATTTAGTTGTGGGGTTGGTAAGTCGGTTTCAAGGTTTAACAATTCTTTTGGGTGCGGTCGATTAAGTATTTCTTTGAAGTGTTCAGCCCATCTTTGCTTGTGGTCTTCACTGGATGTTAATAGGGTTCCAGTTTTGCTAAGGATTGGTCTTTCTTTAGATGTAATAGTACATTTAAGCCTCTTTTTATGTTATATAAAGTTTTGCTGTCTCCTGTTTTTGCTGCTTTCTCTGCCTCTTTCGCCATATTGTCTATGTATTCTCTTTTATCCCTTCTAGCTGAACATTTTTACTTTATTGTCTTTTACTTTGTATATTGCTTTCGCCAGATCTTTTCCAAATTCTGTCTTTACATTCAACATGTCTAATTTAGCTGCTCATCTTTCATGTATGTACTTCCATGTGTTTTCTGATATCTATGATTTTCTATTTGGTTTTTTAAGTCCAGCGCTTGCTTTTGCTGCTGTGATTATGGCTGTGCTGTAAGAATTCCATAACTCATCTATACCTATCTCCTCAACTTCACTGGGTGTTTTGGAATGATTGGCAAGTTCCTGATTGAAATTCTTGTTAGTATTTTCTTCTTGTAGCCTGTGGCTGTTTATCTTTCTGTGTATTGATTTCTTGTGTTGGCTTTTCAGTTTTAGTTTAATTTTCCCTACACACAGGTTGTGATCACTGTTGACATCTGCACCCCTCTATGCCCTTACATCTATCAAAGATGTTCTGTATTGCTTTCTAATAAAACAGTGATCTATCTGGCTTCTAGTTCTATCATCTGGAGATATCCACGTTGTTTTATGTATCTCTTTGTGTGGGAATATTGTGCCTCCAATGACCATGCCCTCTGTCAAGCATATTTCAATTAATCTTTCTCACTTCTGCTTTGTCGTGTCAATTCCTTCTTTCCCTATTACTTTTTCAACGTCGGTGTTATCTTTCCCTACCTTAGCATTGAAGTCCCCTACAGCAATTAGGATGTCGTGTTTAGGGACTTTGTTAATTATTTGTTATTATTGGTGATAGAAATCGTCTTTTACCTCATCATCTGCATCGTTCGTGGGTGTATACCATTGTATTATTGTAATTTTTCCATGTCATAGGTTGTATCTTGCTCTTATTATACGACTGTTCACTGGTTCCTATTCTACAAGGCTCTTTGCTGCTACATTTGACATAATTATACCTACCCCCTCTTGATGTTTCCCGTCGTCTCTGCCTGAATGTATTATTAACTTACCGTTTTCCGCCGATCTTTTACCTACTTCTGGCCATCGCGTTTCACTGTTGCCAAGTATGTTTAGATGGTATCTGTCCATTTCTTTGATGACCTGATTAGTTTTTGTTGGTGCTGCCATCGTTCTTACGTTCAAGAATCCAATCTTTGTCACGTGTTTGGGGCCGACGAAGTTCTTTGAGCTCTTCGGAGTTGGTATCCTTGATTTAGCCTGTTGGTTTCGTTGTGAATTTCCATTTTTTTCCCCATCTATAGTCGCCTCTAGAGAGGTCCCAGGATAAGGTTGTTAGCCTTACGCTCGACTTCTGATTAACTCTTATCAGTAACAATGTGAATTCCATGCAAGAAAAAACAGATATCCTGTTTTCACTGGCTAGCAAAATAGGACTTGAAATTAACAAGGACAAAACAAAAATTAAAAAAAAATTATCAAAATGGAAAAATACACGTAGAAGGGACAGATATTGAAGAAGTCAATCAATTTGCATACCTTGACAGCTACATAGACCAGGATGGTGACATCAGAAAGGAAGTTAGAATTAGACTTGCAAAAGCAGCATTGATCTTCAAGAAATTTGAGAACATATGGCATTCTAAATTTATAATCACAAAAAACCAAGTTAAGACTATTCAACTCAAATGTAATATTCACCCTCATTTGTGCATGCGAAAGCTGGCAAACAACTAATGAAATAGACAATAAATTAGACTCTTTTGAAAACAAATGCTTGATTAAAATACTCGGCATCAAGTGGAACAAAGTCAAGAACAATGCAGAGATAAGACAGATGAGCGAACAACAACCAGTCTCATGGGTGATCAGGAAAAGGAGATGGACGTATGTTGGTCACGTGATGAGAAGAAACGATCAGAAAATCCCAAAACAAGCTATCAAGTGGAACACAACAGGCCAAAGAAAAAGAGACCGACCACGTGAAACTCTAAGGAGGACATTGTTAACAGAGGCCACATCAATAGGCATTGAATCCCTTGATGATGTTGAAAAGCTCGCAGAAAATAGGAAAAATTGACGAACTACCTTACGAGCCCTATGTGACATTTAACGGCACGGGAAGGATATAAGATATAAGTACATCGTTTTACCCCCGTGTCATACCCGAGATCTGCAAAGAATAGGACCACTGTACCCTACCACGCATGATCGTAAAAGGCGGCTAAGGAGGGTTCGGCATAGGGCCAGCAACCCTATCTGGTAAAAAAAAACAAAAAAAAACTATCGGACTGCTGCAGAAACATAAGCAAGGGAAAAAACAAACGCAGATGGACGGAGAAATGCTTATCAGGAAACTGAGACCATGAAGGTTGTGGATGAAAGCCAGCCACTGGAAGTCCCCAGCCTGACTGCAGACCTCCTGGAACCTAAACACAAGATGCAAATACGCAGCCGGAATATAAGAACACTTAACCAGATTGGAAAACTAGAACAAACCGTCAAGGAAATGCACAGATACAAACTAGACATACTAGGAATACAAGAAGCAAGATGGACAGGACAAGGCAGAAGGAAATTAACAACACAGCACACAGAAGATACAATAATATGGTCAGGTAAAGAAGATCACTCAGAGAGCGAGGTGGGGTAGTAGGTGGCTCTACTACTCCTATAAAGTGCCGCAGGTGCTCAGTGAAGGGAATATCAGGCGGGTTAGAGGCGCCTTAAAGCCTCTTGCTCCCGCTGCCTTGCGGGTAGGACAGGGAGCCCAAAGGCTAGCGGAGAGTCCGTACACAAACCGGCAGAAGGCAACGGGAAACCACTGTTGTAGTTCCCAAGAACAGTTATGCTTGAACAGAATAATCGGTTCATCATGAACGACGTTAATGGATGTTCCTCTGGAACAGCCTCGTTCCTGATATTTTCAATGCCCCCTTTTCTCATTGCATGTCCTATGAAAGTACATTGTCTCTCTCTTATTTTTTTTACAAGGTTTTTTGTCTCTCCAGCTCTTCTCGTACATTCTTCATTAGTTATTTTTGCTGTCCAGGGGATTCGCAACACTCTTCTAATAAACCACATTTCTGCTGCTTCCAATGATTTTTGTGCAGACTTGCCTATTGTCCATTGTTAGGAATGTTGCCGTTGAACAAACATCAACATGATTGTGTAACTGGTAACTGTCGAGAACTCTTCAACATGTGTTTAACCAAAATAATCAACGATGCACTGGTAATTTAGTTCCTTTTATTTTTGTTTCTAGAGACGTCTTCATCAGTATTTCAATATATTGTTCATCTATTATCCTTCCGTCAGTGTTGGGAGTGTAACAGAATTCCTTTTTTCTGGAATTCCTTAATTCTGGAATTATATTCTTGTATTTAACGTTATAGGAAGTGTTAAACTATGGATTTATTTGATAGATTGACGTAGTGGTTAGCGCCCTTAGTTATTTTTTTTTAAAGTACAGATCAACTGTAGATCAGGTTTGACACGTTGAAGGCCATTTCTTGTCATATCCAGGCACGGGATTTTTTACAGTTAACTAAAGTTATTTAGGACGTGTTATTTTAATTCGTTATTTTTAGTTACAGAAAACCATAAAACAAGATTGTTGTTTTTAGTTTATTGTCCAAGGTCATAAACAGATAATTTTTGCATGGACTGAGAAATGTTCTAATCATGATTTTTATCTTCCACGAGATAGAATCTTCGGGAAGATTTAGGAATAGGAATTGTAGTTCATATTTAAGGACCAAACTCTTATGTAGGATTATGATGATAAGGTTTAGATTGATTAGTAGTTTGGGATTCATTATGATTTTAAATTCATTATGTAGAGGTTGACTGAGAAGGATGTTTCAGATAGGATGCTAGGATGTGAGCTGTTAGTTTTTTTTTTCCTCATGGATCCAGTGTGTGAACTTTTGATGCAGCTACGAGTTGTTAGAAATAGTTTGTAACTGAAGAAATGTGAATTAGTTCTTTTGAGATTTTTGAGGACTTTAAGTCCGATATTTTTGGTGATGTGAAGTTGTATGTAAGGATCCATGGAGTTTTCAGTGAGTTAGTGAGTTGGCTCTTATTCCATCATGTTGAATGCCTGTTTTTCCTAGCTGAGAGTGCCTGTTGCCCACTCCCTCCCTACATGGCGAACTAGTTCTCGTCGGGAGAGGAGTTGGATTATTCATCTGTTTACTCAAGTTATTGCTGCATCCTCGCTTATTCACCACTCATTTTTCCCATAATAAATATATGTAATTGCTATTATCAATCTGAGTGTTAGGGTTCTCAAACTGTTTAGATGTGTTCGATCTCAGTTACACATTAAAATTCCTCAGATGTAATCAGTAGATAGAGTAAGAAAAAGTAGTACAGTTTATCACCTGGGTGGCGGCTTTACACAGTTGCGAAGTGCTTTAATTAGTGCCGTGTCTTAGCACATACCATACTATACCATTCTATTTTAATTGGCACTTACTGCCACTAATCCTTACTACTATAGGAGTTCCCGCCCTGGTTCGTCCCGTCCGTCCGTCCCCTGCGTCTTGTCGCTGCCTTGACTCCTAACTATTCCCTGACTTTGTTTTCCAAGTCCCCACGGAAATCTTTCTGTTCTTTCATCACTGTTGCTACACTCCTTCCACTAAGTAACTAACTTGTGCTCGATTCATAATTCCCGCTTAGACGGGGACTTCCTGTGTGCATTGGTCTGCGTACTGTCACAGCTTCAGTCACACTGTTGCTGATCCTGTCACACAAATTCGATTAGGACCCTGCACTGAAAAACCGGACCCCTTTGAAACCAAGCTGTACCATAGAGATCATTTTTAAGAACCCGATAACACAGCTAATTATAATTTAATGACAAACATACGATACAGAAAGGGAATAAAGTGTGCTAGATACATACTTATATCCTGATTTGACATATAAGAAAGAGTTACATACCCATATCCTGCTTTGACATATAAGAAAGAGTTACATACCCATATCCTGCTTTGACATATAAGAAAGAGTTATATACCCATATCCTGCTTTGACATATAAGAAAGAGTTACATACCCATATCCTGCTTTGACATATAAGAAAGATTTACATACCCATATCCTGCTTTGACATATAAGAAAGAGTTACATACCCATATCCTGCTTTGACATATAAGAAAGAGTTACATACCCATATCCTGCTTTGACATATAAGAAAGAGTTCCTCTCATAGCCGTTCTCTGTGAACCAGTTCGGGTTACTCTGATTCCATTTATCGTTTATGATGTCGAATCTCGTACACACAAAGTCTGAATATTTTCTAAAGACAGTCATGAGATTCGTAACAGCCCAGTAACCTGGAGATATCAAATTTAATGACAATATTTCTCATAAATCCGTAGATATCAGCACATGGCAGCATCACTCATGGGCCTACACAGCACACATGACAACATAACTCATAAGACTACATATTTAAACATCATCATCATCATCATCATGTTCCATGCCGACTGGCGTTGGCTATTATGCTTCTCCAGAGTACCCGATCCTTCATGCAGGCCATCAGTTCAGTTGGTGATCTCCTCTCACACCATCTCGTCAGACTGTCCAGTATCATTTCTCTTGGTCTTCCTCCGAATCTTCTTCCTTCTATTTTTCCTGTTGTTATAATATTTTCAATGCCCCCTCTTCTCATTGCATGTCCTATGAAAGTACATTGTCTCTCTCTTATATTTTGTTTAGACATGATTGTTTGTCTCGCCAGAGACATTCTTCATTAGTTATTTTTGCTGTCCAGGTGATTCGCAACATTCTTCTAATAAACCACATTTCTGCTGCTTCCAATGATTTTTGTGCAGGCTTGGCTATTGTCCATGATTCACTTCCATATAACAAGATACGTTCAATATAGCATTATAGGGCTCGTTTTCTAACATTCATCGATAAGGATGTGTTCCATAATATTTTTCTCATTCTCTGAAAAGCAGTCTTTCCATGCCCTATTCTGTTCCAAATTTCTGTTTTGCATTTCCCATCTGAAGTTGTTACTGCCTCAAAGTATTTGAATTTCCGCACCTGCTTTAGAATAGTTCCGTTTAATTTTATACTGCACGCTGGTGGATTCTGTTTCTTAGATATAACCATAGTCTCTGTCTTTTTTATGATTAAAGTTTGGCCTTCCTGTTCACTTCCTTTAGTGACTTTATCCATGAGATTTTGCTGGTCTTGTTGGTTCTCAGCTATCAGTACTGTCTCGTCAGCATACAGAAGGTTGTTAATATTGTATCCTCCAATTTTTATGCCTGGTTCCGTGATGATCGACAGAAGTCAGCATTAGCCATAAGACCAAAACCATCAAATCACTTGATCAACATTAGCCATGAAATTCTACATCAAATCACATGATGCACGCTAGCTATAAAAGTATACATCGAATGACATGACCAACATTAGCTGTTAAATTTTACATCAAATCACATAACCAACATTAGCTATAAAAATATACATCAAATCACATAACCAACATTAGCTATAAAAGTATACATCAAATCACATAACCAACATTAGCTATAAAAGTATTCATCAAATCATGTAACATCATCGTGGCTACAGTTCGGACAGTCTGTCGGACATCAGCCTAACAACTAAATATTTTTCTTTTCATTTAGTGTTGTTAAAGATGAGGAGGAAAAAGAAAAATCTGATATACACGATTAGAGATGGACTCCTTTCGGTTAAATCTGCTCTCAAACCGCGACTCATCCAGCACGCCGACGGTAGATCTCTTAGCTTCGACCACAAGCGGTCTGACTATGTAGATCATGGCAGTAACCAGGGCAATGGCTGGAGACACGGACCTTCATCCTGGCATGCATTCTCAGCGACCCAAAGAAGGCTGGGTTTATTGCTACATGCTATTCGCGCGTTGTGTGACCTAGATTGACACTATACGGCACATCACCCGACTTTACTCGTTATCTGTCCAGCTTTGTGGGGGGGGGGGGGGGGAAGGGGGAGTATTTCAAGCGAATTTCTTTAGTTCTTTTCCCTAATCCCTGCTCCTGAGTTGAGCCAGGACGGACAGTGGGGACGGGGTCCTAACCGAATTCGGGGTGTGACGTTTACTTCTTCCAGGACAGATGGTCGAGCCAGGACAGATAGTCGAGCCAAAGTCCTAATCGAATTCGGGGTGGAACGTTTTCTCCGTCCGGGACAAACGGTCAGTGGACATGATAAATTGCTTAGTTTTTCTAAAAGTTAAAAGTATAATTGTTCGTATTAAAGACAAATAGTGTTATAATCGTTAAAAAAAATAAAATAAAAAACTTCGTCACTAGTGGGGCTCGAACCCATAACCCCTATATTAAGAAACATGCTCTACCGACCGAGCTAGCCGGACGGTTGAAAGCATTCTCATTTTGTAGTACATATTTCTAGTCTTTTATTCGTGGTTCCTAGTCTGTTATTCTTCGTAGTGCAAAGGTCAGTGGACATGCGCAGTGGCTTAAGTTCTATATGCCAATAGACATTCCCCTCAAAGAATATCCTCAGGGATACCGAATATGGTTGGGCGCGAAAGAGCTGGTTGGAGTCACTGAGAAGATCATGGTTGACAAAAATCCCTGTCACTTTCCTGCCAGGTCATGCGGTAGTGAGAGTTAATGAACAGCGGACAGACTTGCTGACGTGGCTACAGTGGAAGGTGGACAGACTTGCTGGCGTGGCTACAGTGGAAGCTGGACAGACTTGCTGGCGTGGCTACAGTGGAAGGTGGACAGACTTGCTGGCGTGGCTACAGTGAAAAGTGGACAGACTTGCTGGCGTGGCTACAGTGGAAGGTGGACAGACTTGCTGGCGTGGCTACAGTGGAAGATGGACAGACTTGCTGGCGTGGCTACAGTGGAAGGTGGACAGACGTGCTGGCGTGGCTACAGTGGAAGGTGGACAGACTTGCTGGCGTGGCTACAGTGGAAGGTGGACAAACTTGCTGGCGTGGCTACAGTGATGATTGGGCAGGCAGTGGACCGAATTGATATTCTGAGCGCACTCAGAGAAGCTGGTCGAGTCGCCGATACAAGCAACAGTTTGAATCTACAACAATGAACAGATTGCTGGAACATAACCTCAAACGTGGAGTGGCCAGACAAGAGCGCTACAGTGGGAAGCAATGAAGACTGGTTAATCAACACAGAACTGCTATCATCAAACACTGGGTGGGGGGTGGGATATTGAAGATGGGATCAGATTGTCCTATGTGCAACGAGGATGATCCATCAACCAACCAACCAACCAACAAACCAACTAACCAACCAACCAACCAACTAACCAACCAACCAACCAACCAACCAACTAACCAACCAACCAACCAACAAAACAACCAACCAACGAAGCAACCAAGCAACCAACCAACAAACCAACCAACCAAGCAACAAACTAACCAACCAACCAACCAACCAACCAGCCAGCCAGCCAACCAGTCAACCAACCAACCAACTAACCGCTCATAGAAAACACAGGCGGAACGGCCGGACTGATATAAACGGAAAACGACACTTCATATAGATAAAAACGCGATTTCTCAAGTATGTACTATCAACATATGTGCCATAAATGATACAAATGTGGAATTAGTGGAGGGGATGAAAAGAAGAAACATAAAAACCATGGGAGTAGCAGACACCAAACTCAGAGGTAAAGAATGTAAACAAATACATTAGAATTATGTATTCCTATACTCCGGAGTGAGCAAGCAAGAAAGAACAAAACAGGCTGTTGGAATGATCATAGAACCGAACATCGCTGGCAAAATCCTGGAAAAAAAATTATATATCAGAAAGAATTATGACTGTTCAAAAAAAAAAAAAGGAACTGAGGAGACCACAACTTATGTCCAGATATATCCTCCCTTGCAATGCACCAGACATGGAGGAAGAGTGTGAGGAGTTCTTTGACAACCTCCGTGATACACTAAAGAACAAAAGTAAAGAGGAAAAGGTTATAATCATGGGGGAACTCCAATGCAAGACTAGGAACTAGTAGATCTGATGTAGCAGCCCACCTGGAAGCCTGCGTTAGGAATGAAAACGTGCAGCCAGCGCGACCTTTTAATCATAAATAGTGGCGAAGTGGTTAGTGCACTGGTCTTTCATGGCGAAGGTCGGGGGTTCGAATCCGGCCGGAGGCACCCCAGTCACCCAGCTGTAGAAATGGGTACCCGACTTCTTCTGGAGTTGGGGAAGGAAAGGCGGCCAGGCGTGATACTGACCATATCACCCTCTAGTGTGCTGACAGGTCAAGGAAAATATGAGCACTAACCATATCCCTATGTGCCTCTAAGGCATGACAGGATTACCTTTACCTTACTTTACATTATTTAAACACAGAGAGTCCCAAATACATGCTTAGTACAAATGGAATGAAAACAAACTGATTTCATGCTAGCAAGGGACAACAAGAAAAGGTCAGTCATTATATGCAAGATCAATACCCAATGTGAGTTCTAGTACGGTCCATAAAGAAGTAACGGTTATCAGATCACACAAGAAAAGCCATAACAGAACCCACAATAAGAAAAGTGAAACAATAAAACTAAGTATTCTCAAGGAAAAGAATGTGAAAGAAGAATATGAGAAGAAAATAAGAGAATTGTTCATAAACTTCTCAACAGAAACAAAATCAACGGAGGAGCAATAGGTCTTGTTCAGAACCAGCTTTTTTGCAAGCGGTAAAGGAACATATGCCTGTGAGACGTGGACACTTAAGAAAACAGCTGAGAAACACATAAATGCATTTGAATGTAAATGCTACAGAAGAGTTCTCCAAATATCGTGGACACAAAAAAGAACAAATATATCTATACTACAAGAGCTTAATATTGAAGAAGGCTGGCTAGTAAAGAGGATTAAAGAGAGAAAACTTAAATATTTTTGACACATTAAACGTCATGATAATTTAGAGAAGACCGTATTGGAAGGATACATAATGGGAAAAAGAAAAAGAGGAAGACCAAAACGAAGATGGCTGCAAGACATCGTTGATGATCTGGAAATAGATGCACAGCAGCAGGCCATCTTGCTCACAACCGAGAGGCCTACAGGAGAGCTGTTTGGGAGGCAAAGTTCCGCAAGCGACATGCAAATGAATGAATGAATGAAAGGAAATATGTGTTAATATGAAAACAGGACTTAGAGAAATGAAAATAACAACATGGTGGAATGATGAGGTGAAAGAGGCTGTACAAGAAAAGAAAAATAAATATAAAGAATGGATGAGAAGTAAAGAGGATCTAAACTACACTGAATATCGAACTGTAAGAAGACACTCTAAGCAGGTAATAAAAGAAGCAAAGGTAAAATCATGGCAGGAAAACAATGAAGTACTAAACAATAATCACAAAGAAGCTACAAAAATCTTTTATAAAATGGTCAGTACAATGAGAAAGAAAGCAGAGCACTTCGACCCAACAGAGATTGTTGTGAACGATGATAATGGTGACCCAATATGCAAACCAGAGTATGTACTAGAGAGATGGAGACAAAGTTACTCCATATCCCCTGCGAGACATGCCAACACCATTATATCAACACAGCTGACCCCACAGAACTGGAACCAGGGTGTTTATAAAGTCTCACTACACTTTCTGTGAAAAAAAAATTGAAATATGAAGTAAATGACGTCATCACAAAATGTGCTCAAAAAAAATTATTTAATTAGTTACAATAGTGACTGCAATGATAGAACGCTGTTCAATGCTGGTAGAGTCTGCTAAAGAAGCATTGTACCCCCTCCCCCAACCCCACCCCCCGCCTTTTAGCTGTACTCCTGGACTAAAAAGATAGCTGCCATAACCCGCTCCCACGCCGATACCATGCTGTGCCTCAATACCTCTACAGCGTCGGCTGCGAAGAACAACAGCTCGCCTTTACATAGAGACTGCGCAAACACAAACAATACTACTCACAACGTGCTAGGGATTACTTGGAAAAGTACACATTAAGACTTAAAAATTGGTGTAATCAAGGTCAAATGACATAAGTTAATGAGATTCACCGAAGAGGATACAGAACCATGTCAAGCAGCAGTGTTGGACTCCAAAAGGCCACCCTCCCTCTAAAATGTCATATTATTTGCAATGTTACACTCCATAAAAGGTCGAAATATCATCTTCTGATTTACTGACAAGACATCCTCTTGCTCTGATGACTTCCTGACAAGGCCTCCTCTTGCTCTGATGACTTCCTGACAAGGCCTCCTCTTGTTCTGATGACTTCCTAACAAGGCCTCCTCTTGCTCTGATGACTTCCTGACAAGGCCTCCTCTTGCTCTGATGACTTCCTGACAAGGCCTCCTCTTGTTCTGATGACTTCCTGAAAAGACCTCCTGTTGTTCTGATGACTTCTTGACATGACCTCCTCTTGCTCTGATGACTTCCTAACAAGGCCTCCTCTTGTTCTGATGACTTCCTGAAAAGACCTCCTGTTGTTCTAATGACTTCTTGACATGACCTCCTCTTGCTGCAGATGGCGTTTTTGATATGCTGCCGAGAAATTCTTTCACTTCTGGTGAAGGACCTGCCAGCTCTTTAAGGGTACAAAGACTGCTATGTTCTGGTCTGTACGTCACGGTCATGCGTTGTCCCACACGCGCTCGATTGGATTTAAGTCTGGAGACTGAGTTGTCCAGTCTAGCCGCTCAATGGCTTCGGCTTCCACGTTCTGATCCACTAGTTTGGCACGATGAAGCCTTGCATTATCACCCAGAAGAATTAAGCTCAAAGCCCGATGGCACCAGCGTGTGTGGTCTGACAACAGGGTCAAGACTTTCACCACAGTGCCGTACTCCAGTCAACTGGGCCACTCTGGAAGACACGTATTTCCGTTTTACCTTGTATGATGATTCTGTCCCACAGTTTGAGTCACTTCCACAGCGGTCGTATCGGGCCACATTACAGTTGTCATAACGCTCTTTTTTCAATCTCTGCACTGTGAAGCCAAGGCGAAATGTGGACTAGCCTGTGAACAAAAAGGGCTCTGTCAGCAACAGTACAGCTCGCATGTTCCCTTGCCCATGCTAGCCTGGCTTGTCCTGTGGCGTCTTGATAAAATGGCGTGAAACACGGCTACTCCAGAACGAAGGCCTGTCTGGTGAAGCCTAGTTTGAGTGAGCATTCGATTCTTTATAGCATTTTGTAGATGAATTCTGAGTTGGGTGACATTCTGCTGCATCTTGTAGATGAATTCTGAGTTGGGTGACATCTACTGCATCTTGTAGATGAATTCTGAGTTGGGTGACATTCTGCTGCATCTTGTAGATGAATTCTGAGTTGGGTGACATCTTCTGCATCTTGTAGATGAATTCTGAGTTGGGTGACATTCTGCTGCATCTTGTAGATGAATTCTGAGTTGGGTGACATCTTCTGCATCTTGTAGATGAATTCTGAGTTGGGTGACATTCTGCTGCATCTTGTAGATGAATTCTGAGTTGGGTGACATCTTCTGCATCTTGTAGATGAATTCTGAGTTGGGTGACATTCTGCTGCATCTTGTAGATGAATTCTGAGTTGGGTGACATCTTCTGCATCTTGTAGATGAATTCTGAGTTGGGTGACATTCTGCTGCATCTTGTAGATGAATTCTGAGTTGGGTGACATCTTCTGCATCTTGTAGATGAATTCTGAGTTGGGTGACATTCTGCTGCATCTTGTAGATGAATTCTGAGTTGGGTGACATCTTCTGCATCTTGTAGATGAATTCTGAGTTGGGTGACATTCTGCTGCATCTTGTAGATGAATTCTGAGTTGGGTGACATCTTCTGCATCTTGTAGATGAATTCTGAGTTGGGTGACATTCTGCTGCATCTTGTAGATGAATTCTGAGTTGGGTGACATCTTCTGCATCTTGTAGATGAATTCTGAGTTGGGTGACATTCTGCTGCATCTCGTAGATGAATTCTTAGTTGGGTGACGCTCTTGAAAGACGAACATCAGGTCAGAAGAGTGAGAAACCCGTCTTTTTTCTAGTTGACGTCAGGCGTTGTCCAGCTCCTGAATGCATTCAGTGTACAGAGTGTACAGAAACCTTTGTCTGGTGCCTGTCCCACGTCCTGGAAATCGCGCTTTGAATGAGATTTAAGGTTGTAGAAACTTGTGGTTGTAAGGCGCCCGTTTCCAGCATTGCTTTTCCTCTGCTCATTTCAGTATGGGCCAAATATTTTCCTATCACTTGCCGATGCGCCATCATGTGAACAGTTAAAATAACCGTCTTTGCTAACACATCTCGAAAATGAGAGTTTTGTCACGTGCTTTGTTGAAGTGGAATTTGGTGGAAATTTACGATATTCACGAGCTCCATGCTCCAAAACGTGGACTGCAGATTTTAATGACTACATAACTAAAAGTTGCATGTGAAGAAGACACAAAACAATTTACAATGAAAACAGCTCACGATATTTAGCAACGCGCATGAGAAAAAGTGAACCATACCACATTGTGAGTATATAAATATATATATAATTATCATCATCATCATCATCGCCTTTTACTCCTTTGAGAGCACAGGCCACGAATAAAGGCTCTCCGGTCATCCCTGTTCTTGGAATTATTCTCCGCTTCCTTCCACGTGCATCCCTTGTCTCTGAGCACTGTCATAATTATTTCTCTTCCTCAAGTAAGTCTAGGTCTTCCTCGTTTTCTATTTCCTTGAGGATTCCATGCCAGTGTCTGTCTTGCTATAATGGTTTCGGGTTTCCTCAGAGTGTGACCAATCCACTTCCATTTCCACTGGCGTGTGTGTGTATATATATATATATAATACATATATATTATGCATATATGTATATATATATATACATACATATACTTGTACATGTATATATTCATCCATTCAATCATTCATGTCACGTCTCCTTTACAGAACGTTAACCCTTTTATAGCGTCCCTGAATGCGATACGTTCTTGCACATGTTGACCAGCGTCTTTCAATGGCACATTCAGACTTTCCATGATGTCCTGGGTACATCTGCGGCAAGGTCATTTCTTTTCTATATATTTTTGTCAGGCACTATGGCTTCTACTATCAGACTCTTCAAGCTGTTGTGTCTCTTGATGGGGCCGAAGTATCTCAGCTTTCTAAACTTTATGCTGTTATCGAAACAGTTTTCTGCCCCGCTTAATCCTATCAGTATCTTTGTTCTATCCATGATATTCTAAGCGCTTTTCTGTAACATTTCATTTAAAACGCTGTTATTCTCTTTTCTAGTTATTAATGTCATTCATTCATTCATTCATGTGCATGTCCCTTGCGGAACTTTGCCTCCCTAACAGCACTCCTGTAGGCCTCTCGGTTGTGAGCAAGTTATATGTGTATAAGAGCTGACTGACAGAAATAGACAAAGATTCCAGATTGTTTCTAAAACGAAACCACAAATAATTGTAGATAGACAGATACGAACGGATGTTACTCACATTCGGCTATGAGTGTTTAAATTAAATCTTCTTCTTCTTCTTCTTCACCTTTCCGAGCCAATGAGGCTCATTGCTGCAGATAAAGTTCGCCTCCATTCCTCTCTATTCCTAATCTTCTCTCTCCAGTTGGTGACACCAATTTCTTTTATATCTTCTTTTATGTTGTCTCTCCATCTCTGTCTTGGTCTACTCCTTGATCTTGTTTCCCTCATCTCTTGTGCATACATCATTTTCGTTTGTCCTCTTCTATTCTTCTACATGCCCCCAGCCAGCGTAGTCTGTTCAGTTTCAAGACGTTTATATTTCGCTGGGATTTAAATAAGCTGTCCAGTTCAATCTTCTTTCTAGCTTTCCATTGTCCACTGTTGGTATCCTTTATATGGCCCAAAGATTCTTCTTAGGATCTTGTTCTCAAAGATATGCAATTGTTGTCCATCTTACTTTGTTGTACTCCACGTTTCTGATCCATACATGACGGCTGGTTTTATTATATACTTGCGGAAAAAAGTAAGTGTGCAATGCTTTAAAATGCACCATGAACGTGCTCAGGTGATGACTGAAATACAGTGTGGCACACGTTATGTTTTATTATCCAATAACAGATAAAATGATAACTTTCAGGCCAGTCACATGTCACAAAAAAGTGAAAAAACTCACCTAATGTGGCTCACCACCCCAAGAAAAGAAAATCAAGGTTTCAATATCGTGTGTCTCCTCCTCTGGCAGTTATCACGGCTTGACACCGCCTCCTCATCGAACCAATGACACGTTGTATCAATTGTTGAGGCATGTTATTCCATTCTTCTCGCAACGCTTGGGCTAATTCTTGGCGGTTTCCAGGACGATTGTGTCGTCTTCGCAACCTGTGGTCCAGTTCATCCCAAATGTGCTCGATAGGTGATAGGTCCGGTGAAACTGCTGGCCGTGGCAAGACAGTAATCTGATGCTGTTGAAAATGGTCCCTGACCACATGTGCGACTTGTGGACGAGCGTTATCCTGCTGCAGTATCACGCTTTGTCCATTAGCATCCAGAAAAAGCATTATGTGGTGTGTAACGGTTTCGTCCCTATATCGTAAACCTGATATTTTGATGTTTTGGGACAGGATTTTGGATTTTAACATGTGTCGCAAGGCGAAGCATATTTTGTTCCCTATCTGTACTCTGTTTTTAATTTCATCGCTTACTGTGTTGCTTCTGTTGAAGATTGTGCCTGGATATTTGTATGTTTCTGCTTTCCTAATGATCATATCTCCAACATTTATATAATCTGGATCATTCTGCCTCTGGTCTCTTCATATCTTCATTTACTCTGAAATGTCTTGGTTAATGGTCAAGCCCACTTTTAGTGCCACATCTCTCAGGTGTATGCAGGTATTGATGACTTCTGGCATAGTTTCCCCACCAGGTCGATGTCATCAGCATATCCTAGTATTAGCTTGTTCTCCTGAACTGCTTTCTTCTTTCACTTTTCTAATGATCTTTTCCAGTATATTAGGTTGAATAGTAATGGAGATAATGTATCACCTTGTTTAAACCAGTTCTTATATAGATGGATTCAAACTTGCATCCTCCATGCGTATTCTGGTCAAAATGATTAATTTATTATGTATCTCAAATTCTTTCATAATTTTCCATAAGCTGCTCCTGTCTATGCTGTCATAAGCTTTCTTAAAGTCAATGAAGATATTACGTACTTCTTTTCTATATTATCAGTACTTTTCTGCTCTTTGACGTAGATAAAATATTTGGTATATGGTTGATCTATTCTTCCTAAAACCTGCTTGATAGTCTCCCAGTATGTTCTCGCTGTGGAAAACTATTGCGGAAGTCCCATGTGCCCTGGGCACTTAAGGTTGAGAGAGAGAGAGAGAGAGAGAGAGATGTTCTCGCTGTATGGTTTTAATCTATTTAAAAGTATAACGGATAGTATTTTGTAGCTTGTTTGTAGTAAGGATATTCCTATGTAGTTTTCACACTTGCTCTTATCTCCTTTTTCTAAATACTGGGATCAGTAATGAATCTCTCCATTTGCTAGGGAGTTTTTCTTCTCTCCTTATTTGTTGTATTAGTGCACATATCTGTTCATGTAGATTTAGACCTCCTTCCTTAGTCAGTTCTGCAGAAACTCTATCTAAACCCGTGGCTTTGTTTTTCCATAGAAGCATGATACTGTAGATGACTTCTTCTAAGACTGGTTCCTCTATTTCAGGTTCATAAGTCTGTATTTCTTCACATGGTAATGTGTTTATAGGCTCTTTACAGTAGAGTAGTTTTTCAAAATATTCTTTCCATCTGGTACAGATTTTCTCTTCATTATTTATCATGTTTCCATTACTATCATTCAAGCTCTGTAGAGGATGTTTATACATTTGCTTTACTGTTCGCAGTTCTTTATAGAATTCCCTGCTTTTCTTATTTTGATGGCATGTCTGCATCTCGCTTACCATGTCTTTCATATATTGTTGTTTTTGTTGGCGAATAACTTTTTGAGTTTCTTTACATGGTGTGTGGTACTTCTCCATATTTGTTTTGTTGTTCATGTCATTCAACCATATCTGTCTTGCTGTTCTTTTCATTATGCTGACTCTCTGCAGATTTTATTGAACCAGTTTTTTCTTGTATTTATGTATCTGACGCCCAGGCATTCTTCTGCTGTGTTCTTTATAATGGTTTTTATATCTTCCCATCTGACTTCTTGTATTTATCTTATGATTTAGCTCTTTTCTGAATTTGTCTTTAGTTTGTTGTCTCTTTTTAAAGCATTTCTATTTATTCTCTCTCTCTCTTTCTCTTTCTCTCTCTCTGTCTCTGTCTCTCTGTCTCTCTGTCTCTCTCTCTCTGAACCTTAAGCCCAGGGCATATGGGGCTTCCGCAAGTGTTTTCCACAAATGCCTGTCCTTTGCCTTTTTCTCTGCCCCTGCCCAGGTGAGCCCTCTATTGCTCAACATCCTCTCTGTTGTTCTTCTCCATGTCTCTTTTGGTCTACCCTTACTTCTGTTCCCCTGTGGTGTCCATCTTAATGCTATTTTTGGTAGCGAGTTGTCAGTCATCCGGAGCACATGTCCCAACCATCGCCAGCGTCTTTCCTCAATAATTGTTGTCTGTGGCTTCATCTGCATTTCTGCCAACAAGATGTTATTTCTTATGGTGTTAGGCCAAAATATTTTTCTAACTCTTCGTAAACATTTAGTTAGTGAGCTTTTATTTAAGTTACTACAAAACATTTTCTTAAGTCTGAATTTTGGTTTACCTCGCCCAAGATAGTGATCAGTGCTGCATTCAGCCCCTCTGTAACGTCTGATCTGGAGTATTTAAATTAAATTAAACATACGTTTATGTGAATATCGGCAGACAGGTGTCACAGCTGGCCACAAGTTGGTTATTATTGCCACTCTTCTTTTATCTCTATGAGGCCCTATAATGTCAACACGGGAGAATTCTATAGGGCTCTTACTCCTGCAAATGGCAAGAAATTGAACGCAATATAAGGACGTACACGTAGAAACAGGCTTTTTAAAAAATCAAAATAAATAGCCCCTAAATTGAAACAGAAGTACGTACGGGACATGGTATCAGTGCTGTATTATCCTTGCCCTGACGTGGAAAATAAGAGGGTAATGTATCCGAAATCACGCACGACACAGAGAGAGCCGGGTGCCATTTTCTACAGAGTGAGATTGGAGAACGTTGGTGCCACACATATTACGTCTTTGTCACTGGCACTGATGTTCTTGAGAAAATTTAATTTGGAAGAATTCATGTTGGAAAAAAAGGGGGAGGAGACATATTTTTTAAGTGATTATGACAGTGTATGGCTGATACATGAAATTCAGTGAAGGGCAAACAAATTCAAGTTATGGCAGTTGGTAAAGGGCAAACTCTTGTAAAGATGAGATAACAACTGCTAGAGGGTAAAGTCTTGTAAAGATGAGATAACAACTGCTAGAGGCCAAAGTCTTGTAAAGATGAGATAACAACTGCTAGAGGCCAAAGTCTTGTAAAGATGAGATAACAACTGCTAGAGGCCAAAGTCTTGTAAAGATGAGATAACAACTGCTAGAGGCCAAAGTCTTGTAAAGATGAGATAACAACTGCTAGAGGGTAAAGTCTTGTAAGGACGAGATAACAACTGCTAGAGGGTAAAGTCTTGTGAAGATGAGATAACAACTGCTAGACAGTAAAGTCTTGTGAAATTGAGTTAACAGCTGCTAGAAGGTAAAGTCTTGTGAAGATGAGATAACAAATGTTTGAAAGCAAAGTCTTGTGAAGATGAGATAACAACTGCTAGAGGACAAAGTCTTGTGAAAGTGAGATAACAACTGCTAAAGGGTAAAGTCTTGTGAAGATGAGATAACAACTGCTAGAGGACAAAGTCTTGTGAAAGTGAGATAACAACTGCTAAAGGGTAAAGTCTTGTGAAGATAAGATAACAACTGCTAGATGGAAAAGTCTTGTGAAGATGAGATAACAACTGCTAGAAGGCAAAGTCTTGTGAAGAAGCGATAACAACTGCTTGAGAAAAACGTCTTGTGAAGATGAGATAACAAATGCTAAAGGGCATCGTTTGTGAAGATGAGACAACAACTGCTTGAGAGCAAAGACTTATGAAGATGAGATAACAACTGCTTGAGGGCAGAGACTTGTGAGAATGAGATAGCTACTGTTTGAGAGCACAGTCTTATGAAGATGAGATAACAGCTGTTACAAAGCAACTTTCTGTGAATATGTGATAACAACTGCTAGAGGGTAAAGTCTTGTGAAGATGAGATAACAACTGCTAGAGGGCAACGTTTTGAAGATGAGATAACAACTGCTTGAGAGCAAAGTCTTGTGAAGATGAGATAACTTCTGCTTGAGAGCAAAGTCTTGTGAAGATGAGATAACTTCTGCTTGAGAGCAAATTCTTGTGAAGATGAGATAACTTCTGCTTGAGAGCAAAGTCTTGTGAAGATGAGATAACTTCTGCTTGAGAGCAAAGTCTTGTGAAGATGAGAAACGGAAGCCTTCAGCTGAAATAAGATCAAAGTTTAAAATACGCTCATATCTCATAAGTCTGAAATATCACCCACAGGAAAACTTAATTTTGACATTTAGACCGCACATGAAAGTAAGTAAGTGACCAAAGTGGCTCAAGTTCCTGAACAAGAAGTAAGGACTGATTAATACGAGAGCTCTGCTGAACCAGTTTTGTGCTGTCAACGGCCGACAAGGAGAGTGGAGTTTGAATACAAGAAAATGTGGAGAAGAATAAGAAAATGAAAACAGAACACCCCCCCCCCCCCCCCCCCCCCAGTATTAGACTACATCCAGAAACATTAGTTTTATACTACATCCAGAAACATTAGTTTTATACTACATCCAGAAACATTAGTTTTATACTATGTATAGACTAGGAAAAATGTAGGAAAAGCTTTATTACTTAACAACTACAAAGTTGTACTTTTCGGCGTGAGCCTTAATCATACAAAAACATACAGGACGAAGAAATAGAGAGAGGAGATAAAGTGTAGATTCACATGAATACTATTAAAAAGAAAAAAAAAATTAAAAGAGACCCTAGCTGTAAATTGTAAGGTGTGGCTTGTCCGGCGGTGTGTGTCAGGAATAGATTTAGTAGAACGTGGAGACTGTTTAAATAAAGACCTGTGACATGTGGTCGGTGGGTTGTAACTGGGGGTGGTGGATGGGGAACCGGGGATTGGAGAGAGAGTGATACAATTCTGACCTAGCCAGGAGAAGGTGAAATAGATGCTTAGGGAAGAGAGGTTGCAAAGCGATGCTGTGAGGAGGTTTTGAACTATGTATGACAAGTAATGGAGATATTATTAATCCAAGATATTCAAAACTCTCCACTCTTCCAGTTTTTCACTGGTTCCCAACTTCCAACCCCCTCCCCACCCCCACCCCCACCCCCCCCCAAAAAAAAACAACAACAACAGCAACAACGAAATCCCATATTCAGAATTAAGGATACAATTTCTAAGAAGTTTAAAATTAATAAATTATCAAAATGAACATTAATTTTGCAAATTTAAAAAACTATTTTGCATAATATTTTTATCATTCTTAGCAACAATAAGAATGAAGTTAATAAACGAGTACAAATGTGTTTATTTAGCCTTATTCATAATTTGGATAATTTTCTTTAACTTTATTATCAGGCGATACTTTGATTTATCAGTTTTCATGGCTTGCAAACTGAGATACCTACACTCATTCCTCTTGCAAGGTAATGAAAAAAACGACCTTGAGGAACTTACCATTCATGACCGCACTTTTATCCCCAATATTTTCTTTTTTCTCAGAAAATATCCTGCGAATTCTTCATTGTTTGAAAACAAATAGGAAACATATACCATAAATATTGAGCGTAGATACTGAAACAAACGTTGACTTGCTGTACCCCTACTAGTAGTTACAGGTATTGAAACAACCTCTATCTGCTGTACCCCTACTAGTAGTTACAGATATTGAAACAAACTTTGACCTGCTGTACCCCTACTAATAGTTACAGATACTGAAACAAACTTTGCCTCCTGTACCCCTATTGGTATTTACAGATACTGAAACAAACATTATCTGCTGTACCCCTACTAGTAGTTACAGATATTGAAACAAACTTTGCCTGCTGTACCCGTACTAGCAGTTAGAGATATTGAAACACAATTTGCCTGATGTACCGTACCCCTACAAGTAGTTACAGATACTGAAACAAACTTTGACTAATGTACCCCTATTGATAGTTACAGATACTGAAACAAACTTACCCTGCTGTACCCCTACTAGCAGTTACAGATACTGAAACAAACTTACCCTGCTGTACCTCTACTAGTAGTTACAGATACTGAAACAAACTTACCCTGCTGTACCTCTACTAGTAGTTACAGATACTGAAACAAACTTACCCTGCTGTACCTCTACTAGTAGTTACAGATACTGAAACAAACTTACCCTGCTTTACCTCTACTAGTAGTTACAGATATTGAAATTAACTTTCCTTGCTGTACCTCTACTAGTAGTTACAGATACTGAAATTAACTTTCCCTGCTGTACCTCTACTAGTAGTTACAGATATTGAAATTAACTTTCCCTGCTGTACCTCTACTAGTAGTTACAGATACTGAAACAAACTTACCCTGCTTTACCTCTACTAGTAGTTACAGATACTGAAACAAACTTACCCTGCTTTACCTCTACTAGTAGTTACAGATACTGAAACAAACTTACCCTGCTTTACCTCTACTAGTAGTTACAGATACTGAAACAACTTACCCTGCTTTACCTCTACTAGTAGTTACAGATACTGAAACAAACTTACCCTGCTGTACCTCTACTAGTAGTTACAGATACTGAAACAAACTTACCCTGCTTTACCTCTACTAGTAGTTACAGATACTGAAACAAACTTACCCTGCTGTACCTCTACTAGTAGTTACAGATACTGAAACAAACTTACCCTGCTGTACCTCTACTAGTAGTTACAGATACTGAAACAAACTTACCCTGCTGTACCTCTACTAGTAGTTACAGATACTGAAACAAACTTACCCTGCTGTACCTCTACTAGTAGTTACAGATACTGAAATTAACTTTCCCTGCTGTACCTCTACTAGTAGTTACAGATACTGAAATTAACTTTCCCTGCTGTACCTCTACTAGTAGTTACAGATATTGAAATTAACTTTCCCTGCTTTACCTCTACTAGTAGTTACAGATACTGAAACAAACTTACCCTGCTGTACCTCTACTAGTAGTTACAGATACTGAAACAAACTTACCCTGCTGTACCTCTACTAGTAGTTACAGATACTGAAACAAACTTACCCTGCTGTACCTCTACTAGTAGTTACAGATACTGAAACAAACTTACCCTGCTGTACCTCTACTAGTAGTTACAGATACTGAAATTAACTTTCCCTGCTGTACCTCTACTAGTAGTTACAGATACTGAAATTAACTTTCCCTGCTGTACCTCTACTAGTAGTTACAGATATTGAAATTAACTTTCCCTGCTTTACCTCTACTAGTAGTTACAGATACTGAAACAAACTTACCCTGCTTTACCTCTACTAGTAGTTACAGATACTGAAACAAACTTACCCTGCTTTACCTCTACTAGTAGTTACAGATACTGAAACAAACTTACCCT